>JAPMOQ010030291.1:0-20679 GCA_026543055.1 Argiope trifasciata | reverse complement strand
TCAACCAATGAACTCAGAGGATATCCATCAAGAGGATTAATAATCACTATATAACATGGGGTCCTAAACAACGTTTAGTAGGGGAAAATCACAAAAATATACTATCGGATAACTATTGGAAACTGTAAAAAAATTAATTTTAAAAATAACAAAGGGCATTTAAAACTGTGCACTTTTTTAAAGAGAAAGCTCATTCTTGAAATTCTTTTTTTCATGCTGGTAAACATGAAAAAAAAAATTTCTATGTTTTTTGAAATTTCTATGATTTTTGAAAGAATTTCTATGATAAGAAAAGAATTTTGATGATCCAGGGGGACGTAAATTAAAAAACAACAACAGAACAAATAGTTCAGAGCCCACATTTGCAAAAAAAAAAAAAAAAGAAAGAAAGAAACTTTAAGAAAAATAAAAAGCATGAAAATATATGGAATTTCATATTCTGTAATTGGATGTGAGCGTTTAGTGTGAGAATTGGGGAGTTTTAATGATATTCAAGAAAAACTAAAATTGGAACCAACAAACATCCCTGCAACATCAGTAGTGATGTTCGCAGCTTTGCGAAATTCTAAAGTTAAATTCAGAATGAGGATAGTAGGCATTAAGTCAATGAAAGATCACCAAAAAATACAGTGTCACTGTCAACATTTACTCCCTGAAAATCGCAAAAACAGATGTCTAAAAGACAATGAGAGTGGTGAATAGAATGAGCCAAAACTTGCGAGGAGCAGGTAAAAAAAACTTTCTCGTATGTAAATTTTCCATTCGTTCGAGAAAAATAAATGCAACGAGCAGGCATTCATTAATGAGCATTGCACAAATGATAGTTGTTAAACTTCCTTCGCTAACAATGTCAGATTTCAAGAATACAAATAAAAGGTGCTGGTGCTCCATCATTTACTATGAAAATGCTCTAGCTTGCAATAATCGTTGTTCCCTGCATTAAATGTAGAAAAACGTACTGAAAGAAAACCAGGTACTTTATGCCGCTGATATATAGGGCAGAAGATAGATAAAATTCTGTGATTCTGCTTATACATTAATATCAAACTTTTGATAAACGTTCTACGGGAAAATGATGTCGAATGACAAAATAATCATACTGAGCGTGTTGAAGACGCCTTCTCTTATAAAGAAGGTTTCATTTGGAAATAAAACTCCTACAGAAAAGTGTGCATCTACTAGTGTGGCAAGTATATCCAGCTTGCAACTCCACCTCATTTGAGATTTTCATTGCAAAATGTTTTCTGCGCCAATAAGTTTTCTAATAATTTTTCATCTCTCTACTGCCAACTATTCTCAATATTAATTTATTTTTCGAATTTTGCAACGCTGTCCGTGAACATGGTACTGATGTTGCAGCGATGTTTTATAGTGTCCATTTTAGTTGTTCTTAAATATCTTTGAAATTCTGCAGATCTCAAACTCCATGCTCATATCATATTATAGAATATAAAACTCCTTACATTTCCAAACTTTTATTTATCTTCAAGTTATAATATTTTTGCAAATATGAGTTCTAAACTAATTTTTTATTTTCTGTAATTAACGACCTCTTGTATCATCAAATCCATATGCTGCTAGCATGAAAAAATTGTTTCAAAACTTAAAAAAAACACTTGTTTACACTTTAAAATGAAAGATCATAGTTAAAATGCCATTTCTTATTTATTATTATTTTTTTTAGTTTCTAACAGTTTACCGACTCTGTTTTTTGATCTACTAAATCTCGTTTAGGTCCCATGTTTTATGATGATTCTTAATCCCTTTGATGCCTGGGGAACTCGGAGAAACATGGGAAAATGTAGCGGATTGGGAGAATCAGATCCTCTTGCACGTACGCAACATCGAACCCGATCTGTTACGTGCTATTATGAATCACATCATCACACGGTGTAACAAGTAAGGAGAACACATTGAAACTCTTGTATAAAACCTATGATTACTGTTTTAATGCCTTTATTTTATTGCTATCATTGGCATTTCATTGTTAATGAACGTTTGTGTTGTGTTGTAAAGGTTATTATATTTTTAACTCATATTCTGTCTTTTATTTTTAGTGTCATATTTTAAATTCATTACCTTTAACCGATCGCAATGCCATATTTCATCTATCGATCTTTTAAAAGTTGTCCTAAACGCAGATACTTTAATTTGAATCCCTTTTAACTTTAATTTTGCATCCAAATAGGATTTTCATATGACTAAAATTCCTCTAGGTTATAATTTCTACATGATTTTGTACATTTTATATAATTTATCACAATTCACTTGTCATAAATTATATCACAATTCAATTATGATAAACTAAAAATTATGAAATATTAAAATTACGAAATAAAATTGTAACATTTCAATTTCGTTTCGTAATTTTAATCTTTCCCTGTGATGAGCGCATTACACCGTTTGAGTTTGTATTTTCAGCTTGGGTCATTGAATAAAGAATATTTCAAAGCAATATGATGCTACAATAAAATAAAAATACAGTTATAATTTTTCACTTGTATATAAATATAGATATATTTTAAGAGTTAAATTATAACTAGATCTTGAAAAAAATATATTATTAATTTTTTTTTATAATTTTCAAAATTTTAGCTGAAATGTCATCATTATTACAAAAAGTTTAATTATTAATATATTTAGTATATTTTTAAAAATTAATCCGATTTATAGTTAAACATTGAATATAATCGTTTGATATATTTGAATCATTAATTGGTACAATTTGATGAATTAAGTGTGGTTGTTCCGTATTTACTTCATTTCCAATACAAACAATTTTATGACTGCAGTTTTAATTTATGCAAATGTTTATTCTCCTCTTTCTTTTGATTAATCACTTGTTTGTTATTTATAAAATTTTGTTCCTCCATGATTTCAGAGACTAAATTTAGAAGGAGGGATTAATTATCCATCCTTTTCTTGGGATATGTTTACAATACTATCATGTTTTTGGTTGAAGTGATAAACAGTTTCTTTAGCACGTTATAATTAAAAATATTTAGAACCTCTTTTGAAAGATGAAAATGACTTATCTAGCTCTATACGTTTCGTGAAACATATTTCAAAATTATTTCTCATATGAACTTGTTGAGTCAACAAATACGAAAAATAACAGATTAGTGGAAGAGAAGTACTTTAGAATAAGTATTTAGTGCCCAATTAAAAACATTAGTTAAATAAAATCTAAAAGAAGTTTTAGTATTGTTCTTAAATAACATCGAAAATATATAATAAAAACTTTCAAGAATAATTTTTTATATATCCCTTTTTAATAATTTTAATTTACTTATGAATTTTTTTTAAATTTTTGCTAAAATTTTAAAAATAGTTTTTGTTGAATATCTTTAGATAGACAGTTGTTTTCATTACTGTTACAAAATCTAAACCTCCTTCATTGCTTCAAGAATTTAATATCTCTGTCCATTTCCATTGTTGGGAAATAAGGCAGAAAGATTTTATTAATATTCTGATATGTTTATATGGGGAAAAATAAAGTGGTATATGGTACCAAGAAAGATAACATAATTCTAGAGGTTATATTATTTTGAGAGTTACATTTTTAATGGTTCTGTATTTTCATGCAATTTAACTGCATCTCAAAATTTCATGTACTCTATTAACAGTCATGATGCAAGTTCATTAAAAAAAGATGACTGAACATTTATTGCAGCATAATTTTAACGAAACTTTGATATCTTCCCTAAACTTACAAATGATAATTATCAAATTATCTAAAAGGGCTTAAATTTTAATTGATTATAATCAATTTTCGGGAGAAATAGATTGTTAAAGACGATTATTGTATATTAATATTTTTGTAAGTAATAAAATATGAGTGTCGAAATCGTTAATTGAAAAAAAATAGCTTATATTGTAATGAAAACAATGCAGATATTTAGCAGCAGAAACTGAGATATTCTCCTATTATACCTAAGCGATGGGAAATATCTTAGGAAAAAAATCGATGTAAATATATATTTAACTTACATTTTAATATACAACTAATTTCTTTTTTTTTCAGAAAAAATCAATTATAAGAACTTATTTAAACAACTTATTTTGCTCATACATTTAAGATTTGTTAAAACTCTTGCATCTAAATTAAAATGCTCACAGAAATTAGTCAAATATATAAGTTCCAGTAGAATTTCAATTTGTTCTGAATAGAACGATATTTTTCGATTTAAATAATAGACAATAAATAATTATTTTTCTTTAGACTGGATCAATTAAAGTAAATTTTTAAAAATTAATTTTAAAATGTTCTTTTTTTAAACTTTAATTATTGCATTACTTATTCAATCTTATTCAATAAATAGTAGAAAGTTATTAAAAATTAATTGCAAATCATCCGACCATTTGAAAATGACATTTTCGAAGTGGGTTTTAGCAACTCGTTATTTTTGTAGAGAAAAAGGCACGAATAAAACTAAAATAAAAAATGAAAACTTAAAGTATCGCATAATTATATTTTATATAAATTTACTTAAATTTTCTTATTTAAATTGATAATACTCTTTTTATTTATACCCATTTTCGGATTTTCAATAATTTTACTTAAAATATTGTATTTTTTATTCAATAAATAAAAGGAAGTTATTAAAAATTGATTGCAATAATCTCGATTATTTGACAATGACATTTCCTAAGTGGTTTTTAGTAAATTGTTATTTTTATAGAGAAAAATTCACAAATAAAACTAAAATTTAAAAATAAAAACTTCAAATATCGATAATTGTATTTTGTATAAATTTGTCTTAAATAATATCTTTTTATATGATATTATCTTTTTGATATATTAGAGATTTATTGAAAGTTCAAATAAATTTCATCGAGCTATGCACAATGTTAAATCATGTTGTTTGCCTTTATCCCCATTTAACCAAATGAAAATTATATTTCACTAATCACGAATTACTTAAATTTTATGAAAATTATCGGTAGCTCCTTAAAAAATAAATCTCAATTCTCATTTGATAGTTTATCAGAAAAAGGAGTATTTCATGGTCCTGAACAAATCAAAAATTATAAATCATAAACGGGATTTCATTTTTTAGCTCTTTCGCACCGAAATTGGACAGAAAAGAGATTAATTTTGCTTCTGCAAGCTGATATCTGGGCCACGGTGGCCCGGTGGTAAAGTCTCAGCTTCGGAACCGCAGGGTTTCAGGTTCGATACTCGATTCCACCGATGAACCGCTGTGTGAGGGGGTCTGTTGCACGTTAAATCTGTCAGGCCAAATGTCCTCCCGCTGGTGTGGTGTGGAGAGGGGGTGTCAGTTCAGGTGTCGTCCTCGTCATCTGACCATGGTTCAAAATTACGAGGTCCGTACCAAAATAGCCCTCGTGTTGCTTTAAAACGGGACGTTAATGTAACTAAACTAAACTAAAGCTGATATCTTCTGCCAATAATCCTTGACATTTCAATATTATTTTCACATATATGTTGCATTTGCTTTGATTTTAGTAGTATTTATATTCGTTTACTTATGATGAGTTAGAATATGCATAGCCGCTCTGCTTGTTGGATGAAGTGAACGTAAACTGTACTTTCATAAAGAGAGTTGTTACTACTGTAAAAATCTATTAAACTATTTTTCGATCATAAAGACTGGCATAATTTTTTTAATATCTAGAAATACTAATATAGCTTTCTCAATGCTGTTTATCATTGGCGTTTCATATCGAAATGAAGAGTCACTTTTTATTTTTTTTCATTCTCCTGAATTCCCTATAAGTATATACATATATACTGCTTATAATGCTTATAGATAAAATTAGAACTGTAGAAATGGAAAGCAAAGCTTTTATGCAACAAAACAAGACACTTTTATGTTCCGTTTTCAAAAACGGACGTATAAACTTTTATTGAATTTTCCAACTATAATGGTTAACTAAGAGTTAACCATTATGAGTGTTTGATACATGAAGTAACATTGAAACTATTTTAAAATTTAGACAACAAAAACATTGTATTTTATTTAAGTTTAAATATTTTTCCAATCTATATCAATCGGTCCAAGCTTCTGAAAGGCAACTATTTGTTTTACAATTCAAATCGCTTGGATTTTTTTCATATATTATTCTGTAATACTGAATAATAGGGGCAGGAAAAATCTCTGTGGAATAAGCAAGCCAATATTTGCTTTAAATTATGTAGTCTTAAAGGCTCTAATAAAACTATGAAGATTTGATAAAAAAATTCTAATGGTGCTTATATTTAACTGCATTATTTTATAAAATAAATCGTATAAATAATGTTTTTTGGCTTTAATTCAATTATCAGAAGAATAAATTTTCCTCTGTCGATTCTATTCTTCTACATCTGTCGATTTATTTATATTATTTATGCATGGATGTAATCTATTTATAATTATAATTTATAATTATTTTCTAAATGTATATGCTAATAAGTATTGTATTAAAATTTAAGTTTGAAATGCTTTGCTTTCTGACTCTCGGATTGTTTGTCAATAGAAGTGATTTTATGCAAATATCTACGAATGATCCATAATTTATATGTAAAATATTTATGAATAAAAAGTCATTTGCAATTATTATGAGATTCAACATTCTTTTTGATAGTATTCATGCAACAGGCATCCTTTTAGATAAATGGTTCAAGCGAGTATTGAATAAATTTTAAAAATCCACTGTGGGAATATTCCAAAGAAAATATAGTCTTCTCTCCTTATTTTACAGCACAACTACTTTTTCACATAAGTTATTAATTGTTATGAATATTGATGTCTTTTATTATTTTCGAAGCAAATTATTCTTTTACAGTTATTTAAATGATCAGAGAAAATATTACAATTTTATTTCTTTCAGTAAAAACTTTTTTTAACTTGAAAAATGAATTAACTCACAAAATGTTTTGTTATTAAACGATTAATTTTGAAAAACCTCGCACTTAACAACGATTCAAATGTTACAGTTTTAAAATTTCTTTTTTCGAATGATGCAACTAGTAAAATAATTTTAAATTTTTCTCATTAAAATTCAATTTTATGAATATAAACTAAAATTGGCAAACTTAAATTATTCAATCCGCGTTTGCAGCATTTTTTTCTCCTCAAAACATTGTTAGAATGAAGGGAACGATATCCACTTTAGAATCTGTGCTGTTTATGAAATGTTGTTAAGGACATTAACATTCAGACAACCGAACTCACTAACTCACACATTTCTATCTGAATTCTTTGCAAGGAGATGATGGTTTTGCATACAGATAAATAAAGTAAATATTGTAGTAAAAAAAAGTGCAAATGCATCAAAATATAAGTAAGAAAAAGAATTTATAAACATTGTAATTTTTTTTCACTATAATTTGATTTCGAAAAGGGAAGTTTAATATTGTAAATTTAAATTATACGATCCACATTTACAGTTTTTTGCCTCATCACAAAGAAAACCATATTTAAAATATAGGGATGATATCCGCTTTAGAGTCTGCTGTTTATAGGTTTTGAAAGACAATAAAATTTACGTTGAAACCAATACATATATTCTTTAAAATGGGAAGATGGATTTGCATAAAAAGATATAAAGTAAATAATACAGAAAAAAGGTAAGAAAATATTTTTTAAATTCAGAATGATTAGAATTCAAACATATTTATTTCTACCTCAATTTTTGTTATCAGCAAACAGTTATTATCAGTTTTATGATGAAAAAATTAAAATTTCGTTTATAATTAAATTCTGTCTATATATCAATAAATTTCCTTTCCTTTATTGGCATAAAGGGTAAATTTTTAAAAACATATAAGGATTTTTTTAAAAAAAATTCCTAATTTAGATTTGAATTTCTATAAAACTAAATCTTTCTATAAAACTAAAACTAATCTAATTCTATAAAACTAAATCCAATGTTACTATAATTTGATTTACATAATATTTAAAATTCAGATAGATTCTGTCAAAATGAAAACTTATATGTAATTAACTTGATATTAATATTCAATACTAAATTTTTAATTGTCTGTTACTAATTTGTTTAGATCCAATTTATTTAATGAAAAATTCTAGTTTAAAATGAGTTTTTTGAAAAGTTAGGATTGGAGTAATTAAGTTATTTTACATTTTCTCTTAGAATCTGCATCTTTAATGCGGAAATTTCGTTAAAAAAAATCCTCTGATATTTGAGGGATACAATTTTCAAAAAATATAGTGGTAATTTTATCATAAACTCATTTTTCAGATAAAAAAATTATTCGAAAATAATATCTCAAAAGATATGATACATCCATGAGAAGTTTTATTACCTGATGGGTTGTCAACTATGCTTTTACATGTTATTGAATTGCTCTTATTTATTTTCTAAAGAATATTGATGTTTCTTTCAGGTGGTTTTTAGTGGAATGGAAATATTGCTGGCAAAAAATATATTTTGTCAGTTTTAAATAAAAGGTAAAATATTGCTCTGTTTTAGCTGCAAATTATTACTCTCTCAATTATGGATAGTAATTTGAACTCTTTAAGAGTATATTTAGTATTTTTAACTTTTATATCAATTATATTTAGAGAAATGTGATATCTTTTTTATTATATATGATATCGTTTCTTCTTTTCATTTTAAATAATTTTATATTAAATACAGAATTAAAAAAGTTTCACAAAAAATGCTGGTATATGATTAAACATCTAAAAATAAAAATAACTAAAAATAACAAAAATGAAAAAAGATAAGAAAAGAAAAGACGGGTTTTATTTTGTGATTTTATGTAACTGATAATTTAAGTTACTCGATAAATCCAGAAACTTATTAATTGTACTATCAAATTTTTATTAAAATTATTCCAATAGTGAAATTTGCATCAAAATTTGATACAGAGAGAAATAAACCTTGAAACAAAGATAATTAATGATAAAACAAAGTAATTTAATGATTCAGTGAAATACAGTATAATATATTTAAACAGTTTTATATTGATAGAAGAAATTAATTCTTTAGTGAAAATTTGTTTCATAACTAAAGCGTAAATAAATACAAAGGTTAAATATTAAGAAAGATAAGCAAATTTAATTATTCATGTTAAATAAATACAAAATATTTATAAGTCAATGCGATTGCTTTTAAATAAAGAAATAATGTAATATTTAACTCATTGAAAAGTTTTTAAAAGCATTTAAGATATATTTTAAATTAATATATATATAAAATATTCCATATAATTTCCATAAATCTTTTCTGTTATTTAAAACTAGCCGCCTTCGGCGACCAGCTGGTTCGCCATGAGTAATGCGTTCTAAAATTTTCAATTAAATCACATATTCATTGGCCTTGAAGTAATTCCGGGCATTAATTGGCCTGAAATGAATATCTTCTTTAAGATGATGGACGGAAAGTTCTAAAAGAACACGTTTTCCTAATAATATTCTTTAATTTTCAGTCAGTTATAATCAGTCAGTTTTAACTATCGGTTATGTTTCCAAAATATTAAAAATGTTTTTTTCGGTGTGTTGCCAAAATATTAAATATGTTTTTTTAAAGAATGCGAAAAAAGGAAAAAAATTATTGAATCAATGAGACAAATATTGCAAACGATTATAGAAATATGCCATTAAGTCGAGATTTCAATGCATATCCTGTCTAAATTCAATCAGGTTTACCATAAATAAAGAAGATTTATGGAATAAATGATTTAGATATTGCAAACGATTATAGAAACTTTTGCTTTGGATTTATTTTTTTAGAAAATATCACATTTTATGTTTCTTTTACTTTATCCAGTCACGTGCTAAAAGTTGCATTCCGTTAGATTTGATTTGCGATGATAGTTGTTTTTTTATTTTTTACTTTGAACTTAGTCATTGTTTTCTTTTATTTTATCCAGTCACGTGTTAAAAAAATATGGTTAAAATATTGCTTTAAAAATTCATAAAATAGAAGCTTAAGTTATACATTAAAACATTGATACCATTAGAAAGTTAATTTTTTAATCTTTAAATTGATGTAAAAATCATGTTTATGCGATGATATTTTCGGAAATTATAGCGGAAAAACGTCAAAATTTCGCTTAAATTTTAATTAATTGAAATTCTAATTAAAAATTCAAAAAAGGGCTCCGAGGTGCACATTCCCGATCTCCAAGGTATACATGTACCAAATTTGGTAGCTGTAGATCCAATGCTCTGGCCTGTAGAGCGCCAACACACACACACATTGAGCTTTATTATAAGTATATATAAATTTTCTTAAAAATTTTTTATACTTGCATTGGAAACAATTTTGCAACTTAATAGATTGAATGAAACTGAAAAAAAAATTCCCTTAAGATTATGTCTTGTGCTTAGTATGTAAATTGGTGTATTCTTTTATTTCACTTGCTCCTTTAAGTAATTTTGTTTGAAACGATTGCCTTTATTTTTAATTTCTATTTGTTCTTATAGGTTTAGGAATATTGGTAAACTATATAATAAGATAATTAGAGAGAATATAATTATATTACCTTCAGACTGGATCCGAGAGATATAAAAGTAACGCCACTTTCAAGTTTATCTGTCATATGTAGTTAAAAACTTTAATAGCTGCTGATTTTTACCACCTTTTATTTCCCTATTTAGAAAGCAAATGTGTCTGAAAATGAAAGTGAAAAAAGAAAATAATTATACTTAGTGTGATATAGTGTGTGTTGTTCTTGTTACTTATGGCACTTGACAAGCACACTGAAATCTGTCCGTGATTTAAGCCGAAGTGAGCGTTTCTTGTTTTTTCATTAGCGATAACTAGGAGCAAGAGTACGGCTTAGATACTTCATGAGTTACATTCACTTGAACAACCCTTTTTTACATTTAGATATAGATAGAACATAGAAAATGGTTATGAAACATGAAACGATGAAAAAAAAATTCAAGATTAAATAAAACTCAAATCTTATTGTTGTTGTTTATATTGGAAAATATATGACAGAATTGTTCACAATGCTGTTATATAGTAACGGCATTAGTGAGACAGTATCTAATTCTTGGACGCAATTTTTCAAATGTTTCTACTGTATAATGTATATCTAATTTTTTGACTTAACATTGTGTATTACTGAGATCATGACAAGACTAAAGTCAAATTTGAAGCATATTAATACACATACTAGTTTCTACAAATTGTTTCGTATACACAAACTGACTGACAATGAAGCCAAATTTGAACAATGTTATACCATTTTCAACAATTTGTAACACACTGAAACTTTTTTCTTATAAGCAGATTTATTTTGATAGAAGGTGCGCAGTCTTCTAATTTATTGCTTTTAGAAATTATCTCATTAACTTCAAGAATATATTACATGACTATATTATTTAGTCGTATTATTAAATCTGGGATTTACAGCAGTTTAATTGATCAGATGCAACAGTGTCTAGCACATATCTTGTTGATCAGCATAATTTTAGGTCTAATAACCAAGATTCAGTGTGTTCAAATAATGGACGGAATACCTTTGATGAAATAGAATAAAAGGTGATGTTAGCGAGAAAAAAAACTGAATTTCCTTTCCTCCTGAAAAAATAATGCAATAGTGTGAAAGAATTCTAAAATTCTTTATTAAATTCAAAAGTATACATATTTATTGAATTTTGTAAAGATTATTGTATTATTGTAAATTTTGGTACAATAAGCTTGAATAACTTCCTTGTAACCCTAGATAAAGCTGAGAAATCTGTGTAAAGTCTTTCGGAGTCCACGGATAAAATCTGATGCAATTTATAAATTTCTTTTGAATTCAAAATCACATAATTATTGAATATTCAGAATTAGAGAAACAACAAATAACAGATTTCCTAATAAAAATTATATCCTGAAACTCAGTAAAATTGCTTTTAAAAATGCGAAACTAATTAAAAAAATATACCTAATATAGATTTCAATGTCAGGAAGCATGGATATATACACGGAAGCATATATTGATTGATTTATACGTTATTTGATTTTTATACATTAATTGATTCACATGTTAATTGATTTTCATACATTGATTGATTTCTACGTTAACTGATTTTCATGCATTTAATTTTCATCCATTTTCATGATATAACATTTAGTACAATATTAAAGAGTTTCAAAATCCATTGAAGTTTTAGAAACTTTATTTATTACAGTGGTCATGAGTTGTTAACATTTCGAAATTATGATGAAGGTTTTTCTAATTTTTTAAAATAATGAAGCTCTTAGTGAAATGACCGCAAACTTATAAAATCTGAATATTAATTACTTTTAAGATTTCCATTTTCGTATCCAAGCAGTTTATTGATGATATCACAAGCTAATTAATTTCAAATGAATACCGTTACAAGTATAAAAAAGATCACTAAGCATAAAGAAAAAAATTCGTAGCTAATTAAGTATTTCGACTGAAAATATTTCAAAACGTCTTTCCCGACATATTTTTCGCTTGAAAGAAATAATGAAACGACTTACAGAACTTCTTTCAATAGTATATTTAAACTAATTTCTGGATAAATAATATTTATTGCAAAAAGAGGTCAATTTAAATGTTTAATAATCTAAGACTAATAATTCCAAATATTTCATTTTCTTTAAAATACTCATGAGTAATTTGTACTCAATAAAAATATTTCATCAGTGTTCTTGTTCTTTTTTTTTGAATAAAAGAATTCATTCCTCAATACTAAAAATAATTAATGAATTTTTAAAGATTTTATAAACTGTTTCATAAAATCTTAAAACGTAAATTGATCTATCATCTTAGATGTTGAAATATTTATATTTTGTAAAAAAAGAAAATCAAGAAATAAAATAGAAAACTTATTTACCATCTTTCGAACGATTTAAATATAAATAATACAGATTCTTTTCTAAGCTAGGAATTTTAAATAATAAACATTCTTTTATGAAATGGGTATTCTAGAAGTTATTAAGAATACTAATAAGATATAAAATATTTGCGAAACAATCTTACCTTAAAACTGAAATTGCTAAAAACATTGATTCTGGCTTGAAAAATGAAGCATTATTTATAAGGAAGAATAATCCGCTATAAATTGTAATCGTGGAATAAATGTTTCTTCTCCCATCAAGCTCTAAGTATAAGAAGAAATAACTGTGTTCTTTCTGTAGTGGTCATTCACCTTCTGAAGTAATAAAGTGTCTCATCAATTTCCAGCCAGTTCCATAAGTTCTTATTTTTAACCGACCTTGTTTATATAAACATACGACTTTTTCTATCAGTCGTCTGTTGAATCGGTTTCAACTCGTATTAGGGCTCTTTTAAAGTGCTTTTCATTGGTGGTATGGACCATTTTAAAACGTTTGTTTCTCCACATTTAATGTGGATAGCCAAATGAAACATTTACCAACTGTGTAGTAAATGTTTCATTATAAAACTTTCTTTTGTTTGTTATGCTTTATTACTTGAAAAATACGGAAGTGGTAATACGACCACTTTGACAATGGGTGTAAAATTTCTATCCAGTCCCATAAGTTCTTAAATGAGGTAAATAAAACTACGTTTATATAAACACGCTGCCTTTAGTGTCTGCCACTTGTCACATCGGTTTCATTTGTCTTAAAGTGCTTTTCGTTGGTGACATTATTCCATTTTCAATCGTAATATTTCTATACATTGAATATGAATAGAGCAAGAATACATTTGCTGCTTGTCTTATGCTTTATTACTTGAAAAATGAGATGGTAATACAACTATTTTGACAATGTGTTTAAATGATATATAGAGGCTAATTTTGATTCGGAAAAGGAAGACCACAGCGGCCATCTATCAACGACAAATACTAACTTTCTTGAGGCTATAAGTGTTAAAAAACATCAGTATATTTTGTGCAAGATAGAGGATGAACTAATATTACCTGGAAATTTTCACAAATCACTTAAAAAGTACACCAATCATATATAAATAAATATTAAGTTTCAATTTCAAATCCAATGTCGTAGATCGATCTTATGAATTACAGCTCAATGTGCTATTTATATTTTTAAGGCCCTCTCTTAAAGAGACTCATATTCAGGGATAAGAATTAGATTTTTATCAAAATGTGTATCAAAAATGCACTTGAACCATATCAAACTGAAACAACTTTCCTTTTACAACCAATACAAAATTTAATTATGTGTTGTTTTGAAGTAAAATGGAGTTTTGTCTGTTCAACTTTCCTGGTCGTTTTTTTGCCATGATAGCTTTTATTTTATAAATGATTAATCTTGTTTTCATTTAGAGAAAGGTTTTTGTACAAGATTTTGAAGTACCAACAAATAAACAAATGAATTTTTTACGGTATTTTCGATAATATCATCCGTACTCGCCAGATTTTGCTCCATCCGACTTCTGTCGTTAAAAATGTGTCTTCCTGATTAATTAATCTTTAAATGAAGAGAAAATGCACCTTAAATGAGGTTTTATAATAAACTTTAATTTTAGAAAGAGGATGTAATGAAGCATTTTAAGAGATGGAAGAATACATATGTTTTTTATATAAAAACAATGAATTAAATATAAAACAAAAATATAACTCATTAATTATTCATTCATGGTGAGGATGGCTACCTCCTATCTGTGAAGGAACACACTTCCTTAGGGAAGGTTTGTACTTTCGCAGAGGAAAGCCCTTGGGTTGATGTCACGTTAGTCTGGTCTCTCAAGTTTTCCGTGTGACTTGAGATGGGTCAGAACAGTCAGTACAAGTATGCTTACTAAATGAAAAATCAGATAGCCATTTTGATTCAACAGGCTATCGATTTCTTCAAATGGTTGAAAAATTATATATTAAGTAGTAAATGTTTGTATTGAGCAAAGAAACTTTAACACACAAGTGGTCAAAGGTACAATATTCTCTTTTACACTTCCTATTATCTTTTTTTGAGGCTATGTATTTAAAAGATCCAATTCGATTTGATTTAATTTTCTTGGGGAAATTATTCAAAATTTACTTCTTATGAACTCAAAATACTAAAAAGTTATCTTAAAGAAGAAAAAAAATTCATGAAAACTTATTCAAATTTATACTATAATAAGCATCATGATATTGCACTCTATATGTTTTCATGTTCATGAAATGTCATCATCAAATATTTTAATTCTATATTAAATAAACTATTGTGCCATTATTTAAAGTTTTTTCACCACATACTTTAAATTGCGATTTAAGTACGAGATTCGCATTTCTTCTTCAAAAGAACATATACCTATTTTATGACCTAATCTAGATATCCAAATCATAGAGTTACAATACCCAACCTCTCATCATTTACTTCAGAGCATCCTATTAACTCTCACATTAGTCCCAAATATTAAAAATAGAACAAAGATTATATAATTTATGATGTAAATGATGAAATTGATAGTTTCATGAGGAAGGTTTCATTAGAGTATATTCAACTGAAACTGTTACGCTTTAGAGTAAATTTTTACCAGGGGTATTTGGAAGACTGACCGAAAATACAGGAAGATGGGTGCATACACAAGAGCCTTAAATTTGTTTGATTTTAACAAATAGTAAACTGCTTTATCAAAGAGCATTATTCGTTTTTTCTTTCCTTTACAACTTTTACTTATTAGATGTGAAGAATTCCGGGTTCTCCTCCGTTACGATAATTAATATTTAACAGAGGCATTTTGAAGACACTAACATAATCCTTTAAGAAAAATACATACAACAAAAATACTGACAGATTTCTTCACAACAGTCTTGGAATTATTCAGTTCTAACAAATAAAAGTATATTTTTCTGAATTCCCAATCCTTACAATAATTTTACGTTTGGCAACTGAAGTGTTTATCTCCGGCTGCAAAAGAAGAGAAATCCTTGTGAAGAAAATTTTAAGGAATCCTACTTCAAGAAATGAATAAGAATCTTTATTATAATCATGAAAAAAATGAAAATTTATTCTAACTAAAAGAATAAAATCACATTTGGTTTTCATGTCTACATTATATCTTGTATTTGGTGCATGTTTCCTTCTTACTTTTTATTGAGTTTCGCAGATTTTGTAAAAGTCGTCTCCGGTATTTTTGAAATCAAAATATTTTTAGTTTCGCCATCGTTACTTTTGAAATAAAGAAATAATGTTTGTAAATATAATTCGCATTGCTTTTCAACTTTCTGATATCAACGCATTGCACATTTTTTCCATTATACCAAAATGTGTTATTTTTTCTAATAATCATACAAATTATAATTTATCTTCATTTAATTCCTGTCTTGTGTATAATTCTAAAGTAAAGAATGGCTATATTTTTACCAAACTAGTAGGAGCAGCATTAGGTTTAGAGACCGATGTTAGATGTGATATTCAAATTTCAAAGAGAAAAGATGTTTTTTTTTAAAATAAATAAAAACTTTGTAATACTTCCTCAAAATTGTGTAAAATTGTTGTTAACGAAACAAAGTAATTATTTTACAGGAGTAATGTGAAATTAAGTGTTGCTTTTAATAGCCCTTGCCATTTAGACAAGCCCACTGTCGAGGTCAGCGATTTTAAACTACATAGAGCCAAGAGAACGTCTTAGCTTCTCATATATGCTTACACAATCCCTTTTTAGCGGGGGGAAATTCACACTTCTTACAGATAGAACAAATGAGGAACAACCAAGCCCGAACCGAGAGTAGAATACCCAGAAAGCCAGAGAAACGTGTTACCTTTACGCCAGAACGCCGGGGCAAAAATTAAATAAAAATATTTTTTTTTTCTAAATTAATACGTGTTCAACAAATATGCTTACAATGATATTGAAGGTGCAATAATCATATTATCAAAAATATTTTAAGACGCAGTGAATTGTTTATATTACCGTAAGAAATCTAAATAATTGATCAAAGAAGAAAAGCTTTGCTAGCTGGTAATAGAGAAAGAATGGATTAATAATAAAAGGAAAAATGTTGATATTTTTGTTCATTCGTCTGATATAAGAACTGGTATACATAAGAAAGAAAGAATATTATTTCCGCCCTTCGAACAGCTCTGTATCTGAAAATTCAGCATTTGTTGTTGAAAACAAATTGAGTATTTGGACGAAAATATTTACTTTTAATGTCAGATTTCAAAAGTTTTACAAACTAATCCTTTAATGCATCGATATGTAACTTCACCTGATTTGTATTACCTATGTATTTATATTATTTTTCAAAACAATATTTTTGTAAACAAAAACTGCTTTTTTTCTAATTTATGAGGTCATAAAACATAAGATTAATCTTAAGAACAGGAGTCAAATCCTTCAATGTTTTCCACTTAAGATTGAATGGATATTTGCAGAATGGAGGAAAGAGAAAATACTTTTATCAAAACTTTTATTTAAAGATAATGATTTTTTTATATATGTTATAAAACCTAAATTATTTAAATTGCCTCCGAAAAAATTACATTCCATGAAAATAACAGTTACGATTTCCTTGTTCCAAGTCAGCCTTTTAAAAACTTATCTACTGTCAAAGAAGCATACTTAATAATAAAGCAATACTGGTAAAAGCAGATGAACCTTTTACAAACGAATTTGCTTTCATAGTAGCATACATATTAATAATGCAATACTGGCAAAAACAGGTAAAAATATATGCAATTAAAAGATGTTGATGATTATGCTTTATTCAAAGTTTAAACTTCAATTGTTTGTTGCCATCAATTATTGAAAACCTCCTAACGAAACGCATCTGCTTTCAAAGAAGCATGAATAATAATGCTATACAAGTAAAAGCAGGCTATTATGGGCGATTAAGATTATTCATTGCCTACGCGATGTAGAGCTTCAATTATTCAAGAACTTCATATCTACTTAACTTAAACCATTTTATGTTCTCACGTGATGATACAGTTGACATGCAATTTCAAAATTAGTAATATTCCTCGACATAGATTCGAACAAGTGATGTATTTTCATATTCAGTTACTTGTTAAAATTTATGTACCCACTTACGGCTCATTAAATATTGGAATAAAATCGATTTACAAAAGGAGATATGACAACTACAAGCAAAATAGTAGCAATGAAAGATAGATTTTCATTTCGATGTTTTATGCCTTTCAATATGGGAAATTTTCTAATATTATCAGTTCTAATTTTTTTTCTCTATCAGCATCATATAGAAAATTAATTTTAACAAATCAAGGAAAGGCATTTTTATAAATGTATTAAACATATTCTAATAAGAAATAAATTGAATTGAGGATTTTTGATATTCAAAGATGTTATAATAAAATTGTATATTTGTTTACATAACAAAAGTCACTTGAAACGACTTGAGTCCTTGAAGGGTATTATAGTTCCCAAATTGACATGTAATTAAGACTGAAATTATTTCTGATTGAGGGAGTTGAATTTAGAAACATTATTAATAAAGTATTTATTATTTGATGTTGATTTTCTCAGCTTCAGGCAAATATTATTTGATATACGTAATTTTCAAAGCAAACAAGTTCCAAAGAAAAGCACTTTACACTAAATAATGATTTCATGTTCCCTAATTTCTTAAATTTTTTTTCAGAATTCTAAACTAAATCAAATAAAGAGCATTAGCATCCGACACGAAAAACCATTAATTAAATTAGAACAAGATATGAAATAAATATTTTATTTTTTTATTATATGACAAAAATTTGAAATCATTACACGAATACACATTGCCACCGAATAAGTGGTTTTAAGATTTAAAAGAAAACAAGAAAAAGAAAGAAATAGGAAGAAAGAGTTTTATCTGAAGAAAAATTTCAGCTTGATTTCTCTAGCTTCAGCAATGAATAATAAGCGATATTATTTATCATCAGTTCTAGACAAGAAAATTGCTATATTTCCAGATAAAAAAACGTTGCTTGGGCGATAAATAAAACTTAATCTGTTATTATCATCTCTAGGATGCGAGATAAACATGATTAATGCCGAAGAATAATTAATTATGTATTAAGAAACGTGCAAGAAATAATACGGAGCAAAATAATCTGACAAAAATTATCTCATTTCTGCTAAAAACAGTCAGAGTCCTTAAGCTAGTGACACATTATTTTGCATGTAATATTTTGGACGGAACACTTATTCAATGAAAGAATAAATATTCATTGCAACATTTATTAACTTCATTGTATACATTTATTAACTGAAGAATGTATATAAATAAATATATATTCTTCAGTTAATACTTAACATACACAATACTTTAATTCCAAGTTCAAGTAAAAAGGAGTAAAAATATAATCAAAAATAAATTAAGAATCCGGGCAGAAGACTTTCTGAAGGATCACCCTTAGAAAGTGATTCAAAGGAGGCATTTTTTCTTTAAGGGATTTGACTTATGTCCAATAATATTGACTTCTCTTGATCCAAAAATCCTCTGAAATTGAGGTCTACACCATTTTTTATAGAAATAAAATAATATATTATAACAAAATACAGCCTCCAATTTAAGAAGAGATTGTAATAGCATAATATAAACTATAAAAGAACATTCACAATCAATTATCAAAACAAATGAAAAACTATTTATTAAACGGTTTGGTGATGCATCGATTACTTACTTTTAGTAAACTTAGATTATACTAATATTGTTACTAATAGTTATCGAAAAGATTTAATTCTAACTTGAAGAAATAAAAATCACATTAAAGTTAATTATCTGGATTTAAAAATTGAAATTTTTAATGATAAAAGTCATAGTTGGTATCCACAGTAAAAAAGATGCATTCAACTTTAAAATAATTAAACTTAGTTATTACCATTCGAATCTAAAGTTTAAAATTTTCAAAAATTTAATTTTCTCATTCTTTAACTGGATTAAAAGAGTCTGTAATAACAAATTTTACTATATTGAAGTAACGAATAATCTCATTAAAAACTCAACTACCAATGAATTTCCCAGAAACTACTGCAATGCAGAAGATTTAATAAAAGAAGGATTAGTTTGCTACTAATGACAGAAGTAAAAATAGACTTTCCATAACATATTAACTAAATCAATAGATGACGCTGAGTTCCTCTAATTATTTATCACTTTGAATGACGTTGCATTTTTAAACAGGAACAGGGAAGCAAGAAAGAACACCATGGGACACATTTTTTGAACGTAGAAGTTTGACCTGATACAGGTATCTTTCTTTTTTGTTTTAATAATTGGCTGTAAGTATTTTTTTAATAGTTTATATTATTTTATTGTGATTTTCACTTAAATTATAGGTTATAGTTTTTTTGTAATTTATGGTTTTATTTCTGTGAAACTTTTTATATATCTTAGGCCTTAATTTCAAGAAATTTTTGGGTCACAAGGGATCAATATTGGTGGAGAAAAGTCAGACCCTTCACAGAAAAATACTTCGTAGGAATCATTGCCTGAAAGTAATCCTTCAAAAAGTCTTCAGTCCGGATTTTATTTTTTAATACATTTTTATTTCTTTTTACTTTTATTAATTTGATATTTTTACTAATTTTCTTATATTAATCTGTGTTTTAGTAGTAGCAGCAATAGCGCTCTCTGTTTACAATGTAAGGTTTTTAGTTTGATTCAAAGAAAATGAAACTAAAAATGTTTCAGAAATAGTTGTTAATTTGAACATCACAATTTCACAATGTTTCTCTCTCTGTGTGTGCGTCTCTCTCTCTCTCTCTCTCTCTCTCTCTCTCTCTCTCTCTCTCTCTCTCTCTCTCTCTCTCTCTCTCTCTCTCTCTCTCTCTCTCTCTCTCTCTCTCTCTCTCTCTCTCTCTCTCTCTCTCTCTCTCTCTGT
>JAPMOQ010030274.1:3214045-3228136 GCA_026543055.1 Argiope trifasciata | reverse complement strand
CCAACTTTGGCGACAAAATGGATAATGCCCGAAACATCTAGAATTTTCCCGATTAGTCCATTAGGATCCGATATATATCCAAAAAGATTCTGATTGGCCCAGTAGGTTATCAGCCTCTTCTTCTGTCACTATATAATGCAGCCAGTCTGCGGTGGTGAATGGAAAAGACAAGAAGCGCTTTGGAGTGGAATCGCAAAGACCTGAACTGAGAGGTATTCGAAGCTGAACGAAGTACGAGGGTGGTCGACAGAGTTTACAGAAGTAGAGAGAACTTGAACTGAGGAATGCTGGATCATTGTGTGGCGTATTCTGACGAAGCATGTGGCATATGTCGTAGCCCATTGTTTCGTCGTCGGGAATGGAGCTGTCCGGAACTGTCGAGCAATCCCGTTGTACGAAGTAGTGAGTTGACAGCAAAGGCAAGAATAGACAGAGGAGTTGTTTCAGCCTATTCAGGAGAGACCTACGTGTGTGTAGACAGAATCCCTTAAAGACTATCTCTCCTGCTAAATCCTGTCTGGCCGCTTTGTGAGCTCTGGACGTTGTCACTGCATAATTTCTACCTGTGGACTATTGTAGGTATTTCATGCTATTATCTGCAGTAGATTACTACTGTGGGTTGTCCTGTGTGTTCTTCTCGGCTATATATAGTTGTATTCTGTACCTAGTGATACTATAAATATTTGTCCTGCAAATAAACGTCTCTGTGTTATGTCCTCTGCTAAAGGACTGGTCATTGTGTCTGCTCATCATCTTCTCACACATTTTCATCCACTATACATGCAAAAGAACCCGGCCGATTAGTATAAGAATAGGAGGTTATAAATTTGATGTCTGAATTGGGGCAATGGTTTACAGTGTATGGTGTTGACGACATCCTAAACAAAAATGGCTGAATCAGAAAATGACTGGCTTGAAAAGCTTTTTGCTCTTATGAAAGAAATGAAAACCCAACAAGAAAAATGTTTACTAGAAAAGAAAGCCGGACAAGTGAAAATGCTGGAAGAGAATCGAGCAGCACAAGAGAAATTTTTGCAAAAAATTAAAGCCGGACTAGGTGAACTGAAGAGTAAATTAAAGGAAGCAATTTCGTCGTGAAAAGACATTTTAGAAGAAAACCCCTCCAGTATGGGGAAAATAATTAATTAAATTGAGGAAGATGTTCAAGATAGCATAGAAGAAATTAAAGGAAGCGTCGAGAGCCAAGTGGAGGAACACAGTACCGAATATCGAATGGAGATCTGTGTCATTCAAAAGGAGCTTAGTGATTCTGAGGATAAACTGGACTTCAATACAGAGAGGCACGAACGCGGAGATTACCAAGTAATTGCAGAGCTAACACAGTTTTCTATGAAGTATTTCCCTAAAGTGGAAGTGGAAGCTCAGGTGCTGGTGGATGGAGAAAATGTACTCTCTTTGCAAGAGTCTGCCAGTGACACAAGGTTGATGCCTGTGGATGCAATTGCTAATGCATAATATGTATGCTGCTATGAGTAATAAATGAAAAAAATGAAAAGATTTTTCAACTTTCCTTTTTATCAAACATAATATTGGAGTAAATATAATTACTGCAATAATTCTTTTTGAGCTTTCTCCAGCTTAACCACTTTATCGGTAAATTGATGTAGGAGATTTGAGGTAATAGTTTAAATGCGGTATCGTATTAGTTTGGCAATTTTTAATAAGTTATTTCCTATAAAATAATATATTATAGCTATGATTTTTTTGATTCTCATAACAGGTTTTGGATTATTTTCACCAAATGTTTCTATCGTGTCATAAGAAATCAAAAATAAGCACTGATATCTGTTTTCCAACTGCTTTGTGTTTATTTTCTGAGCATTAAAATATATATTCAAAATCACAAATTTTTCACTTATTTACATGACTCGAAAAGGAATAAAAATACATATTTCCACTTATTTTGATAAACTACTCAAATTTGATTAATTTAACATTTCAAAACTTAAATGAAGATTTCAGAATCTTATGAAATACATAGTCGCCAGTTATATCCTATTTTTCGCCTACAATATAGATGATAAAAATTTAATATGCATTTCCTTTTTGAAAACAAGAAAGATTAATTCTTTGATCATTCTTATCAGCAATCTTGTAGCCGCACATATAATACAAACCCTAATTGACTATGGTGACGTCAGACGCTTTTTGATGGCTTGTAGCATTATGATTCAGTTCAAGTCAGGCATAGCAGCATATTATGATCCTTGCTTTCATTCGCATATCTGTATTCTATTTTTTTCATATGTAAACTGTTTGTGGATAAAGCAACTCTTCAAATAAATAACTGTTCACAATAATTACGCTTTTTACTAAACCCCTTAACGACCTCACAATCTTTCAGTAGAAAACATTTTTCTTTCACGGAGGCACCTAGTAAAGTAAAAGATAAAGCATTGTGAATTTTAAGAATGAATCGTTTTTTGTTTCTGGAGTCACTATTTGATTTCTTTAAATTTTTTTTCTGAAGTAAAATATTTTTTATTCGCTTCCTAACAAGGTCCTTGGATCTTTTTGATCAATGGTTGATAGCCTTTTTTCCCTTTTCATCAGTACTGACTCAAGAAATCTTCGAGATTATAAGTCTTACATGAATCAAAATTATGTCTATGAAGTGTCATGACAAAAAATAATTAAAATTAATATCCAAAACAATTAAATTTCGTAAGTTTTTTTTGCCCATAGAAAATGGGGGAAAATTTAAATTCTTTGCTTACCAATTGTACAAATTCTTGGATTTACTTAAATGATCTATGTGATTTCAACAAAGCAGATGCTTACATCATTTTAAATGCAACATCTTGGTTACAAACAATTGCAGTTATTTTATGCGTGCTATTTTCTTCATGCAAAATGCATAATTCATTCTTCTGTTTCGTATCCTCAGCTTTATTTATAAGCACGGTGTTCAGTTCAGATTCTGCTTTTAAAATATAACTATTTTATATTTTCCCTTTTTATATAAATATAAAATGATAAAAAACACTTTATGATTTCTAAATGGGAAACATTCTATTGAAAAACATTTAAAAAAAGATAAGCGATGCAAGAAAAGCAGTCATTCAAATGTAAATATTACATTTTCATATGACTTATTACAAACAAAAGGAAAATAATATTTTAGGGTTTATTTTTATTTATATATTTTTATCTTTCGGTTTTCATTCCTGAGGCATTTTTTTTTTTACTTTGATTGACAACCAGTGGTTACAAAAAAATATACATTGTTGCAGATTTTTTGAATTTGCGTTTCTAAATACTTTAGGAATTGAACCATGCAAACATAATGGATTTCGTTTTCAGTGTCTAATGTAAATAGTATAACTTACACGAACACGGAAACATCCTTTATAAAATTATATATTATTTTAAATAAATTAAAAACTATTTTCAAGGTGCAGGAATGAAATGAAAGAATTGTCTTCAAATCGATAGAGATCCTGAGCAGCATTTTTGTAATTTTCCACTTTTAAATTCTGAAATTATTATTTTATCATTATTTTAATCTTATAGAAAATGTTACATTTAAAGAAATATCATTTCATATCATTTCACCACATCATTTTAAACATAATTTAATGTTGATTTTTATACCTAATTCAAATATTTTTAATAGGAAAAAAAGTTATTATTATTTTAGTTTGAATAACAAAAATAGTAATGAAGGGATTGTAATTTCTAATTTTCTTGACAAATCATTATTCTTGTTCTGGGCACCAATCAAATGTTACTCACTTCTAGCAGAAGCTGATGTTATGTTTAAAATTGGAATGAGTCTGTAATGTGCTTTTCTCTTCAGAAGGAAAATATTTTTTATGTAATTAAAGTTCAGACAAACTTTTTAGCATACATTTAGAATTTGAGTAACCACTTCTGATATTTAGTCAAGAAGCAAATACATCAACTAATGGGCCCTTAGAAAGACAATTAAGATCATTTTGTTACATGAATATGGTCTTTTCTATGCTGAAATTGCACTAGAGATGAATAGTTCAGTGACTACATCTGGAGTCCGAAACGTTTTGTTCGCTATATTAGAAGACAAATTGGAAATGACAGAAAAAGGTGTACTACATTTAGTGATGGCAGAAAAGTATAAAGACTATGTCTCCAAAATTAAATAATGTCACCAACGTGCATCAGAAATCAGTTGAATGATGTTTGTATTTATGTCAGTTCAAGAACGATCAAGAGAAAATTATTAGATGTTGGAAAAAGAGGAAAGAAAAAATTATTCTCTTAATTTACAGCAGTGCATAAAATGGATAGTGGACAAAGGAATGCATCAATTGGACAGAAGATCAATGACCACAAATTATACTGCGTACTAAAACATACACATTATTATTCGATAGAGCCTAAAATTAAGAAAGTGCATGATAATTTTAAACCAATTCATTGGTTCCTTTTTTAATTAAGAAAGAAGTATTCTGTATTAAGAAAGAAGGATTCTATTTAATTTTTACATCTCTGTTTGAGAAATAAGAAAATGAAGTTACACTATATTTTGGAAATTTAGAAAATCATGAAAGTTGCAAGATAATGTATTTTCTATATACGTTAACCTGAATTGTATAGAAAATACATCACATAATCCATTATATTTGAATTTTACTTCTTTTATTTTCTAATAGCATCATGATATCATGTAACTTAACTCTAATTGGTAGTTCATAGATAGAATGAAAAAATTACATATATGAGACTATTAAAATTTCAAAGCTTTGATTTATTTCGTAATTTAAATGTAAAAGTATTTTCTTGATATTAACGGAACATTCAATTTTATATCCCGAAATAAAATTGGAATTTCAAGAGCAATATTGTAATGAACTGTATCTTTGTCAAATTTTGCTTGTAGAAAATTAAGGAGAGTTTTGCTTATGGTTTTCAACATTCATGCTCAGATATCTGTATTTATTGTTTTTAATATTCAGTACATTAAAGAAAAATTGATTTGTTGTATCTTATTGTTTTATCATATTACAAAAAAAGCTTTTTAGTTTAAAAAGCATATAGATAACTAGAAAATGTTTAAAAATTCAATTTTTGTTTATGAATAAAGAAACATCACAATGTTACCTTTAAAATGTTAGCTTTTAAAATGAGATTTATTTCATTATTCTATCAAAGCAAATAAAAATACAATATAACCGATAATATTTTTCAGAGTTAAGCAGCAAAAATGTTCTCAAAACCCTCAAGTCTTTTTATGTAATAGTGTTTTAATTAAATCTTGTTTAAATACTAGATAAATGTAAATGCAGAAATATAGTCACTTTTTCATTAATAAATGATAATGAAGACATGTTTTAAAATAATTCTGAAATTTAAATTGCTATAATACTGGGTTTATTTATCTTTTGTTGCTTACACACAACAGCAACTTCTTTTTTTATGCCGACGCTCTCAGTCCGTTGACAACCTTAAGCCTACCAGAAAGGAGGATTTATTTCGATCAAATCACGTCGAGCTGTCTCGGTTTATGATTTATTTTCCATACTGTACTATTTTTATATTGAGAGAGCAAGTTTTATCCAACCTTTTAGAAATGCGTTTTATTGATTTACTTTTTTTTTTCGTATTCAACACCATTTTTGTCGTTTTGAAAAAGCTTTTGCTTTTAGATTTGCGGTGAAAAATAGTAGAAAAAAATCTTGAGACATGTCGCTACTTATGGCACTTCACAAACCCGCCGCCAGTTATCTGTCAGTGATTTAAGCCAATATGAGTGTTTTTTACTTTTCAGGAGCACCAAGTAGGACGAAGAATTCGACTTAGCTACTTCATGCGTACTACACATTCGCTTGCACAACCCATTTTTACAGGGGGACAGGTTCCCACATTATTTACAGATTGAACACAGATGAATAACTGCCATGCCCGAACCGGGACTCAAACCCGCGATGCTCAGACAACGAAGAAGACGCACTACCCTTATGACAGAATGCCGGCGTGGGTGAGACATAAGATTTTAAAATGCGATGATTTTTTAAGCTTTTGTAAGGCATAAAATTGCAATAATTTTGCTATTAAGCATAATAATATTTAAATTGAGACAATACAGTGTTGCCAAAAATAAATGAAATATTTTGGAAAACAGAAAATATCTTGAATTATAATAATTTTGAAGATATTTTGTATACTAATCTGTTTCCTTATTACTTATTATTAAAATGAAGTGGATATAGTTTCATCATAAATAAATAAAATCTGGTCTAATGAAATGAACGGAATTAAGAAATGCTTGTATACAGATATGAATTTTGTTTACAAACTTTCATATTTATTTATATGCTTATATATTAAATATATACATATATTATTTAATATCTGTATGCATTTAACCTTATCCTGATACCAAATCAACAAAAAAATTGTGTTTGCTTCACTGGCTGACGAAATTTAGGTAAGCAAAATTTAAGTTAGGTTTAGTAAGATCAACTTATCAATTTATAATGTAAAAAGAAAAAAAAAAAAACTGTATTGACTTTGAATCGATTTTCATTTTTTATATATTTCAAATAGATTTTTTTAAATCTTTTTATCTAATCTTTTGTTCCCAAATTATATATAACTTTAAATAATACATCGTGTAAACATTTTTTGGACAACCAAGTTATATTGATAAATTTCAAGCTTCGCAAAAGAGAGAGAGATAAAAGAAGCAAAGAGAATAATTTAAATATCTATCAGATTGCTTTTTACGTTCTGAGGCTTTCACTAATTGTATATTGAAATTAGATTATATATATTCTATTATATTCTCTTAAATATTTGTAACTATGTTTAAATACGGATGAAATGTTACCGATGAAAAAATAGCAAACACAGAAACTAAATATGTCAAAAATATGTTAACCCTTTAAGCGGTCAATTTTTTTTTTACCAGAAATGCTTCCAAAAAAGGCATATTTTTTCTTCCACAATTTTACTCATCAGAGAAGAATCAATGAATGTTTCCTAAAATTGAAGAACATCAGAAATGTCGTCAAATTGAATTGTGTCAACAGAAGGAATACTAGTAAATTTAAATCGAGGACACGGAACAGGTTGGTTTTCCACATCAACCTCGGTAAAAATTCTTGCAGAACTCTATTCTTCATCAGAGCTGAGCTCACTGCACGAATCATCTGAGGAATAATCCAAATAATTAGAAGAAATATCTGTATCAGAAATATCTGTATCAGACATCATCTAACAAGAAAGTATTTTCGTTTATTCCATCCATAACTTCCGTAAGAAGAAACAAGGCTTTAAATTCACAAGCGTTGAATACAGTAGAACAAAAATTTCAAAGAAATATTCCCGCTACAAAGAAAAAACCCGGATGAAAAGCATTTCAGTTACATGGACAAGCCACGTCATCTATTAAAAAATATTAATACTAAATAGTCTCTACTATAATGAAAAATACGGGTAAACCAGAGAAGGAAAGGAGAAAATATCGATGCCCGTACGCCGTACGGGTAAACCAGTTGAGGCCAATTTTGGGTAGCACGTACACTGTACGGGCAAACCGCTTAAGGGGTTAAACCACCATTTAATTAATACACTTTATTAATTAGAATCACAAATATTTGTTAAATAAATGTTATTTCTAAAAATGACAGAAAGTAATTTAGTTTAACAATATTCTGATTTACGCATTTATCTCTATTTGATTCTCATTGAAATGTAAAATTTTGCTTCATCCAGATTCGTTAGATGCTTTAATTGAATCATAAATATTTAAAAACTATTCAGCAGTATTGTTTCTCAAAAATAATTCAGTAGAAAAGGCATACAGGTGGTAAAAAGAAAATTACAAAACTGCTAGAGTTAGGCATATACGACTATATAAGAAAACTGCTCTATATGATTTGAAATGTCGTGTGAAACAATGACAGCCTTATGAGTCAATATGCTTCTTCTGATGCATTAATATTTTTAATTAAATAAAACATTAGCTACTGACAGATGATAAAAACTGACAGAGTTAGGAAGCGTTTTAATAACTACCTCTATTTTAAAATATTTTTAGACCACTTTAATTCTCAAAGGTATTACACCTATAAATGCATACCTTTTTCTTGAAATAATTGATTTAATGATAATGATAATTAAAATAATTTGCTTAAACTATGAAGTTTAAATATTCATAATTTAGATTTGTTCGAAAAAAACATGAAACATTTTTGTTTGGAATGTAAAAGTAGCAAGAATATTTAAGTAAACATTAGCCTTAGGGTCTGGAAAACGTGGCAAATTAATTTTTGTTATTAATTCAATATCTTATTTTTTAAACTCAATTTAAAAAAAAAACTAAAATTACTTAGCTTAATAATTACTTACAAAAATTACTTAGTTTCGCATTAGAATATCGCAAATGCGATAAGATTGTGCCAGAGCCAACTATAAGATCATAATACTGAATTATTCGAAACTATTTTACCACTTATAAATATATATATTCCATATGAGGAAAAAAAGAAATAAATTCTGAAAATTAGTTAAAGTAGGCTTGAATGAAAAATTATCATCTTTGCTACTTCCTCTGATCATATAAAGGGTATTGTTATTTTGCATTTTATGCCACATAGGATCGTACTAAGATATACTGTGACAAATATACATACCCGGGGACATGATTAATACATTTAATTCAACTTAATTGATCGAACACTTATTTAACATTGTTGCAACAAAGTAATTCTGTGAAAAGTCAATTTCACTACAAGTTAATAATTTATTACTAAAACCTTTTTTTTTTTTGTTCATTGTTTTAAGTAAACAAAAGTTGCTAAGCTAGAGTGACTGTATATAAAAAATCCCTAAAGAAATTAAGCGAGAAGAAGTAGTTCAAATAATTTACATTACTATATCAACCTCGGTTGCTATTCTGCTAACAGCATGACATACCCTACAATAAGGATGTTGTAGCATACATATCACGACACACAGTTGTTTATACTACTAACGAAATAATCTGGAACAATTATCATGCACGCACAGAAAAAAATGTAAAGTTCCTTTTTTCATTGTGTTCAATAATATTATTCAATAATTGTTTATGATGAATATATAATCATTTGAAAATAATGTATTTGTTTTGAATATGTCAGTAGCACTTTCCTCTTCAGGATGTGACTTTTTGTCCATGTGATGTGACTTTTTGTATTAAATAAAACGCATATACATATATATTCGTCAATAAATATTTAAACATTTTCTTACCTGATATATTTTATGTTCTCTAATTGCAAACCTTTCCTGCCAGGTATATGTTTTTTCAGATATATATATATTTGAAATGTCAAAAAAGTGTTTTTTATTTTGTTTTGAAGATCAGCGGTGACAGAGTAAAAATAATTGACTATAAATTTATGGATTTGAACTATACAGATTTGAAAGGCTAGACGCTTTTAATTACCAAAGATTCACAAATAACAAAAATTCCTTTAAATATATTTATAATGTGTTCTTAACGGCTGCTTCAGAAATGTATTTAAATTTCAAATTTCGATATAACTAACATTATATGGAAATTTAAAAATCATTGCTCATTATGGTATGTATTTTCTTAAGCTTCCGTCAGTATTTTTATGTTCTGAGCTACTGTTACAGCTTCAGTGGACTACTGTGCATGTTTCTGGATGAGATTATTAAGGTATCTTTCTAATTAGTCTAGATTAAAAATAATATGTTTTAAAGATTGTAGATTCACCTATTTCTTTTATGGCTTGATTATTTTTGCCTATGTTTTATCGCATTGTTTTACCTAACCTTTATTTAATTTGATTTCTATATTTATTATTTCTTAGTCAATTTGTTTTTTCAATATGATTCTTTATTTTGTTATTATTATTGTTTTATTATATTTATTATTGTCTGGATTAGTTCTCCTTTCTAAACCCAGGTGGCAGCGCATTGACATTGTCTTGAAAGTTATGCAGAAAAGAATTTTTGTTTACTTGGAAATCAAGAGAGGAAGACGTTCACGGGTTCTGTGATCAATCGGTAGCTCGTGAGGAAAAGCAGAACAAATTTATTTTAACGATCAAGAGAAAACCCAATGAATTTCTCTTGAAATTATTAGTTTTTGAAGAAAATAAATTTTATTTCTTATAAGAAATTTTCTTAACCATGATATGAAATGGCTTACCAGCGTAGGATCTTCTATTTTTTGCAAACAGAAGCAAATGGTACGTGTTCACGAACAGTCCAGAAATACTTCGTTATAAAAATTTCCTCTCTATGAGGCAGCTGTTATTAATTTCTTTTATTGATTTTTTTATTCTTTTTATTCTACTTTTTCGGATGCAATAAATGTGTTCAGATATGCTTCATTTATTTTTTGCACTATGCTGAAATTGTACAGTTACATGTTTTCTCGCTATTAATATTTCGCTCTTTAAAGAAGAAGATTCTTAAAATAGGTAAGCAGGAATATTTATTGCTATAAGTGCTTACACCGAAGATAAGCTTTTTTGAGTTGAGCAATTGATAAAACTTTTTTCTGAATTAACAGCTTTTAAAACGTGTTCAGAGAGCCAAAATTTGCTTGAAAAAAAAAGAGCGAAACTGTGCTTTGAATTTCTAAACAGAGACTACGGAGATCTAGAAGAAGATATTGCTGGGTATTTTTCTCACTTTGCATAAATCGCGAAAACCCATCATCAGGCAACTCTCTAGAGGCACATGTATTTCAAGCCGTAAGAATTTAGACTCGTTGAACAACATATTTTATCATTCAATGCAAAGTACATTTTAGTGAATAGTGGAAATAGTGCTATTTTTCAATAAATATTTCATTTTGAAGTTTTGGAAGAAAAAAAAAAAAGGAAATATGCCATTCTGATTTTACAACTTATTTGCGAAGATTATTTTTGGTAAGTCAAATAATTCAGAAGTACGCCATTATAAGGTAAACTAATCAGCAAATAAATAAATAAATAAATAAATAAGCTGTCATAGTCACTTCTAGGAATTAGAAAACAGTAATTTCTTCTAAATTAGGGCAAAAATTGAAACAATATTAATTTAAAGAAATTTATATATTTTACACATTTTGTTCAGAAGAAATATTTCATTTTTTGGATTCATTGTAATTTTTTTGGTGTAAAATAAGTAGCATTATTTTACTAATATTTTCTAATATTTACTAATATTTCTAATATTTTCTTAACAAAAGTTATGCATAAATGTTTAAAAAACATTTGGACGACTCTTGACTTCATTAGATGCCATAATATAACTTATTTATATTAAAATACAATTATAAATTAAGAAATTTTGATTAAATATCTTGTTATCCAATTTAAAAGTCAAACGAGGGCTGACTTTATAAATTTGGAAAGTGACATATGACGAAGACCACACCAGGTCAGGTACCGCTCATTCCAACATCTCTATCACACCCGTGAATGGACATTTGAAATTTAATTTAACTTTATACGGTAATATTTCAATTTTATGCAGTCAATTTCAGTTTAATTATATACTAGCAATTTTATAACCATAACTTCAAATTTAATTTTATACAGCCCTTATACACTAAGAATCATTTCCAGAACTGGTTGTGGCATTTGGAGCTGTACAGCATTTACTTTCAAGCCTGGTGCGGCTGTCATACCAACATGAAAGGTAGCGCGTATTTCCCACATACGCTATAGTAAATTGTAAATTTTCAAAAGCGTAACTATTAAAATTATATTGTAAATAGTTTAGGATTAATAACCACAATCACTTTAAACATTTTTTGCTTAACAAGAAGCAGAAACAATATAAACATAGATTGCAACAATATAAAATGACCACAGGTTAACTGAATTGATTTAAAAATAATAAAAATAAAATTGTCGATATTTTGACAGAATAATTTGAATATAAAATATAAAGTGCAAAAATACAGAATCTATGTACAAAAAACCAAAAGTATTTGAAAGTTAGATATAAAAAGGAAGAAAATAGTTTTATTGTTATTTAATTGCAGCGTTGCAATTTGATCAAATATGTTAGTGTGCTCCAAACATATAAATTTCTGTCAAATCTCAAAAATGAGCCACGTGATTCTAGTCCGCTTTTCTTTTTGGCAGAGTTTTTTTCCTGACGACGCATCTTCTAATTCAATGACTAGTTCAGCTTTTCTCTTTAGAACCTTTCATTTTGGCTCACTTTTTAGGGATGTGGGGATTTTTTTCAACGTTTCCCTTCGTAAGTGCATTTTCCAGCTGTTGCCAATCTAAAAAAAATACGGATTTATTTGTAAAATCATGTAAAATCAGATGTGATAATAACTAACATGAACGATCAAGCGTATCTCTAAAATACAAATATCTGGTCAGCAGAGACCTATTAACGCCACAAACTTACGACGACAACTGAAAGTAGGTGGAAGGGAGGGCGAAAAATAGCCAAGGACAGGCGTTCACATTGCCACCAGATCTAAAGTTATCAAACGAAATTCATCTCTAATGTATCTCACGTACGCACGCCCGCTAGATGGTTAAACCCGATAGCTTGCTATTAGTCTAAACCACGAGACTAGCCTAAGCCAACATTAGGATTTCAAAAGAATATAAAAAAAGATAGAAATAAATAAAGAAAAAAATTTCTTAATCTGATTATTGCAAGCTTATATTTTATATTTTTCATGTTGATTCTCAGTTTAAGAACACCGTTAGGGTGGATAAGAAAACTGTTTTTTTCTCCCTTTCACTGCCTAACTGTGGCTCCAAAAATCGCGAAACTGTGGTACCAAAAAAATCACCAAACTGTTGTCGTGATGTTTAATTAATTATGGTTAACATAACACGATACATTGCTATACTTATGGCGTCAGGTAGGGGAAAAAAAGGACGAAAAACTTCGCATTTGGCGAAAATAATTTAATGGCCTCCAAAAGGAAAATACCGAAAATTGATAAAAATTTGGCTAAATGATTACAAAAATGTTTACCATTTCGGGAATGCAATAAGCATAAAGGCTTATATAAAAGAATATAAAATTTCCAAAATTAAAAATTAAAATAATACAATAAATATGAGTTAAAATATGTATGATATTCAAACCAAAGCTGTTGAGATATGACAAAAATTATATATAAGTTAATAGCGAGAATCACACACACACACGTACAATATGTACACGTAAATCGCTCTAACTACATTTTGTAAATGGTAACCACAGAAACAAACTCTTGATTTCCATGTTACTTCATTAACGCTTTTACAGCAACAGGGAATTCTATTTTTCACTTATACAATTACTGGAAGGGAAAAATATATTAGGAATGCTCGGGGGAAGATTTGTACTGTCACCAATATGTCCTTTCAGACAGAGGAACGAAAATATTAATATTTGGCGAATAAGAATAAACCAAGAAACAAAGTTCAAATAGAAAGCTTAATCAGTTGATAAATTGGGCTTAACCGTCCCCATATAGGCATTTTCTATAAATTACGAAAATTGAAATTCATATCTTCTAAAATATTTTTCTCCAAAAATGGTTTTAGAATAAGGATATCAAAAATTATTTTTTTTCGCAAAGTAGATTTCATTTTCGTAAAATTTTTCTTTTAATTTTAACAAAAAATGTTAATTAGATAAACAATTAATGTAATATTAGTTTTTTAAATGTTATGCTGAACTAAAATTCATTCGTAAAATCATTCATACCCGTGGTTTTAACATCTGTAAATATCGCAAAATACATTTTAATTCCGCTTTTAATTCTTAGTGTATATAATTTTTCATTGATTGTTAATTGATTTATATGAATTCAAGGTTTGGATGAGGTGAATTAAAAAAAGTATATAATTGCACTTAAGCCTGAAGCATTTAACAGACTAAAAAGTCAATAATCTTGGCAAATAAGCTTGTAGCCAAAAGGCAGTTAATTTTTTTTCAGTTTTTTTACTATATAAAATTAGTATAAATAAATACATTGGATTTGCTTCATTTGGAAGTTGTACTATGAATATTAAAAGAGAACACACACACATATATATATATATATATATTATATATATATATATACATACATACATACATATATATATATATATATATATATATATATATATATAT
>JAPMOQ010030274.1:3173468-3213945 GCA_026543055.1 Argiope trifasciata | reverse complement strand
ACACACACACACACACACACACACACACACACACACATATATATATATATATATATATATATGCACACACACAGAGGATTGAGATTTAATCACTGAATACAAAGTTTTGGTCATGTTTACGTCCTAAATAGAATTATTTGGAAAAAAGCAATAACTACCAAATGCTTATTCGGATTAATGCAAAAAAATATTGTGACAAATAAAAATGATAGAGATTTATAAGAAAGTCAGATATTTTATGCAACAGATAGTTTCTAGGCAGGAGAATAAATGTAAACAAAATAAATTTCTATAAGAATTATAAATAATCAAAAATATCAAAACTATGTAAAATTTTCCCAAAAGCTGAAGAAAATTGAGGTATAAGATGAGAGAATAAAAAAATATATAAAAAAAGAAATATCAATTTAAGATTATAAAAAAAGTATAAATTATAAAGGAAAATGTAATAAAAATTATTAAAAATTATTGAAAATATATCAGGGATACAAATTAATAAGACAATTACAGATTATGGATTCTAAGAAGACAACCGGATTTAATAATTATAAATTTTTGATAAGTAAACGAAAATTAAATAGAATGTCAGGAGGATATAAGTTCATAATCTTAATTTTTCTCCAAGATGCCATGAACATTCTTTTGAAGTTATAGTTTAGATCTTCTTCTGCTCATCAATCCCTTTTTCCAAGCACATTAAATTTGTTAGGAAAATGTGTGTTTTATAACCGTACTGTAAGTAAGGTATTCATCTAAGAAGTAGATAATATGGAAGGATTGACGGAAATGCATTCAGATATACTAAAGATTTATGTCATGAAAAATGTCATCTTTCCATCTTGACTAATAATACAAAAGAATGGGGACAAACATAATCTTTAAGAAATTGAAGTAACTTCTAGCAAAGCTCTGAAAAAATCCTTTGCCGTCAATCGTAATAATTTGAAAAATCAAAATTGGTTGTTTGCTTAAACTAGCGTTGCGAGGGTAAATCCTTCGGTCTGAAAGAGGAGGAAATGCCTGTGTTTGCCAAAATTTGAATGCAGAGGATTTTGCCATTTCCCGTTTTTTTTCTCTCTCTCTTCTTTTATATTGGAGTATCTGAAATTCCTTACTTTCCACTTCGAGTTCCTTATTTTATATCTTAAATCTCGGGTCGACATCTTATCAAATCATTTTTTTTTTTGAAATTGTCTTGAGCACTGTATCTGAAAATATTTAAAACATATAGGTCTGATTTTAAACTTCATACATATTTGATTATTTTCCTGGCTTATATATAAATTCAATTCTTGTAAATGGCCAAATCATAAATCATAATTTAAATTGCCAAATAAGGTTATTGAATATTGTTAAGAAAATAATCACTTTTTTTAAAATTTATATCAGTACATAAAATTCTAGGTGCTAGTATTCTAGGGGTTATTATTCTTGTGCATTCTAAGTGTGAGTTATGTGTATGTGCTTTCCCTGTGAAAACGGGTTGTGCATGTAACGCATGGAGCAGTTCAGTCTTGTGCCCTAGTTGGCACTGTTGAAAAAAACAGGACTCGCTAATTTTGGCTTAAATAGCAGACAGATAACTGCAAGCGGGCTTGTAAAGTGCTATAAGTAACAGCAACAACACAAAAAGTACTGTGTTGTTATAGTTAAAATTCCCTTATAAACAGCATCCTGAAATGCCAAGGTATGCAGCATTGCAACTAGATTCGGTGTATGGACTATGCATGATATGAGCTCACGGACTTTCAAAAAAAGTTAATTCTAAAATGACAACCAGAGGGTGATCTTTCCAGAAAAGCATTACATTTAGAACAATAAACGACCATAAAGAAATACAAAAATAATATTAACATTTATTGACTAGTTTCTGATTGCCTTGTCATCGAACGTTATTAATAAATGTAAGGAAAAAAGAACAGTATGCAGTTAAAAAAATTCAGATTGCAGGAACAAGAACTTATTACGCCAAATTTATTATTACGTCAAATTTGCACAACAAAAATTGTTTGTTGTTAATCGTGTTCAGGACGATGTAGGTAAAAGTGATAAATGTGACCACATTTATTTCCCTGGAAAATTTAAAATCGATGGACAATTTGTTCAATAGCAGATTATAATTAATCGGTTGTGATTTTTTGCACATGAAGCGTTATGGAGTTTCTAGTTTTTCCTGGTCTTTCATTTTATTTTCCATAATTCTTATTTTAAATTGTTAATATTGTTTCTTTAATCAATTTTGGTCGCTTATTGTGTTAAATTTAAAGTTTTTTCGAAAAAGTTGCCTTTGAGTGAACATTGTGGAGTTGATTTTTTTTTCTCAAAAACTTATTACTGTCACAGAATTTCGAGAATATTCTACTTGTTTTATCTATATTTTATTTCAGTCTCTAGTATACTTACCGAATTTCGATGCAATCCATTCAACCATTTGTTGTAGGATGCTGTTTATCGGGGAAATTTAACCATAAACACCCTTTATATTACATAGCTCGGATCTTGGATAATCACCAAGGATTAAATATCTAATTAAGAATTTATTTTTGTTTTGCCACAAAACATAGGCAAGAACATTAAATGTAAGAACTTTATACTCATTTATATGACTCTTTCGAATTTTGCATTTCAGGTTTTGAAAAATGTAAACATTCTTCAAGAATACATGCATTATTTTCAGGTAGAAAAATATTTTGAAAATACTTTCGGTTTCATTTTGAGAAGGTTTTTAAAAATAATTTAAATCAATTTCTTAAGTTGGTGAAAACAAGAAAAGCTATGTATTACATAGACCTCTGTAACATAATTACTGTTTAATATGTTAAACGTGACTGCTATGAGATAGATATACGACAATAGGTATATATGTTTTATTAAATGTTTTCCAAGTTTTACTGGTTATAAAAAATACACGCCACATTTGAAATCAATACATGTTATTTATTCTCGGAATAATATAATTATTTTAATAAAGAAGAAAACGGTAAATGTAAATAACAATAAAATAGTTTCAGAATGATTGTTTCAGAAAGCATATCCATATAAATAAATAAATAAAATGTTTGTTGGCATGAATTCCTGAGCCGTTCATCCGATTGCGATAAAAATTTGGGAAATACTTGGAAGCATATCCGCGCAGTTTTCTGATTCAATAAAACTACGTTCCAATAGGTGGTGCGAGCAAAAGTTGGCCTCAGCCTCTTTAACCTAGTGCTTGCACTCTCTCAATGATTATATATTTTAAAAATGACAAAAGGCAAACAGTAAGCTGAAAGCGGAGCATTTCATTCGGAGTTAACCGCACATATATCAAACAAAATAATATTATTACGATTGATAACGATCGATGTGAGAGAAATGAAATCGGTAATATTTTGCGCTAGAGCGAATTTTCTTCTTCTCTATAATAAGTAGTCATCGGTCTTGTGTTATATAATAGAATGGTACAGGATGATGTTATTCAGCCTGCACAATATTTTGCCCGCTACAAACCACATATATTATTAAGAGTGTATCTCACGCATGCAAAGAATTGTCATTATCGAGGCCAATCATGTTAAAATGTATATAATGGTGATTTTCCAAAGCAAACAGTAATTTTTCCATTTCTTCAATGAATCGGTAAATGATACTTCTGTTCTACAAGTGCGCATCTTGTTGATTGCTCCGACAAAAAATATATTTCAAACCGTTCTTCACTTAATAAATATACCAGCACAGCAAGCAGAAATGCGCCAATTCGAGTTTCTTAAACAAGCGAAGAACGATAAATGAGAAGTAAAGCTAATCTGTTACAAATGACAAATTCACGTGCTTCAGAGTCTCAAGGTCAAGAAGTTCCAAGAACCGAAAAACAACGTTTATATGAAGGTACTTGATCATAAGCTACAAGTTCACAGAAATGCCAATGTGTGGCAAGATTCGAAGCAACTAATTCTTAGCTGAAAATCGATTATAAAAGATATGCTTATTTTACGGATTCAAATTATTCCTACCGACATGGGTTTTGATCTCAAACGATTAGAGTTCCCCATTTGACTTGAATTCTCGATGATCCTTAACAAGTTGCAAGATCAATCATTTCAAATATGCTTATTAACTCTAGAAAAATTATGTTTTTTTCATATGACCAATTGTATACTGGGTATATATGAGAAGAAAATCCAATAAATTCATTTGCTTTTGCTGAAGGAAAAGCAAATATTGTCTACCCTAAAACATTTAAATAATAAAGTAAAAAAAAAATGGAACAAAAACATTAATTCTACTTCTTCTTTATATATCATTCAGTATCAATAAATGTATTCATTTCTGATAAAAAAATGTTCTTTCCATTATTCTTTATTAAACAAAATAGATATTTAAATTTCAAACGATATTTTCAAGATTATTTCTTCTGCGCGCTGGGTACTAGCTAATAATAAACAAATAAATGATAATATCATAAGTTAAAAAATTATCTTTATTTATCGATGTGTATTTTTATCATTAATTCGCATTGCTCAAAATGTGCTATTAATGGCAAGGTTCTATTTTACAGATCAAAAGAAAACCACTTATTTTATTACTGATTAAAGGTTGAATATCAAATAATTAATTTAAACATTTAAAATATTACAGGAAAGATCTTTATTAACTTTGCTTGTTAAGAACAAGTGAATAATTTTGAGTTAATTTTCTCTTCGTACGTTTTGTTTCTTCTTTGAATTAATAGAAATTGCGAATGATTAACTAGATCCAAATATTTTCTCTTTAAATGCTTTAATGATCTACTTTTATCAAAAGCTTTTCATTTACTTTCGATGTTAGTTCTCAGAGGAAAGTCAATATTCCCTTACAGCTTTAAATAAATATTAAATAGTCTTCTTTGTACTTCAAGAAAACGCTTAGGTGGAATTTTCAATAGAAATTCTTTAGAAAAATACAAGATTTGGAAAGTATTATAAGATTAAATATTCCTTTTTTATAAGGGATCTTTCTTTGTACTTTCTTAATGACAAGAGCATCAACAAACTTTTCAGCATAAATAAATTAGTGAAGCTTAACATATTCTAAATGGTTGAGCGAAAGTCAATACCCTCTTCATTTAACGTACATCAATTAAATTATTTCTTATTCCTTTAAATTTAAATTTGTCGAATTGTCCTTTTAAAGTGGCTTACTAGATTGTATAGGTCACAAGTTTAATGAATGACACATTCGCTTTTTTAAGTAGTTGCTAAATTTTATGCGTCACAATTTTATTAGTTTTTGTATTGTGCTTTTGAAGTGGTTTACTGGGTTTTATGGTTCAAAAGTTTATTAATTGACATTTTTCATTATTGTAGGTTTCACATTATTTATAAACTTTTATTTTATTTAAATATATACTCGCTATCAACATAGGTATCTTATTATATAAGAATTGTGTTCGTATTGTCCAAACAATTTGAAAAATTTTGGCTCTTAAAGTATTAAATAAGCAATTAAGAGGGATGTCACACCTAATATACCTTGATTGAAATTAGCAACTTATTCCATTTCAATGAAATAACAACAAAAATCACATATTATCCGAATTTGATTCTAGTTGATAATGTATTAGTAATTGCAATCCCATTTAGGTAATTTAGTGTGTCACATCTTGTTTTAGCTACCTTAATTACACGTTCCAAAACAGGTGTAATATAATTGTGTTTCATTGTAAGGACGAATATAAAATTATGCATATTCTCATTTTGCATTGCAATCAGATGATGGGACCGGCGCTTGAATTGACAAAATCCTCATTAAGCTTCCTGATCGATTTGTCAAGGATAAAATTAGAGGAAAACGGAAGGTCCGTTTTATCGATTTAGATTAAAAAGAAGAACCCTTTTTTTAAAAAAACAAACATGACTTGCAGTTTTAAAATCAATCATCAGAAAGAAGTATTATCTAATTCCAATCATGCAACAATATTGCCTCCCTAGAAATATATTTAAAAACTGATCGTTGAAACAATGATCCTCATTAAAAAAACCCATTGAATGATAAAACAATTAAACATCTATCTTACGTTTAATCATGGTTGAACCAATTAAGTAAAAACTTTATTATATGACCAGTTCCTATTAATAAATTATCTAAGCTAGTTAATTTCACATAACTCTGCAAACTATTGAAAGTCACGCCATAAAGTACTTGACATTTGGTATATTAAGAAAAATTAATTACTTTTTGAACATAAGCATTTTAAATTTTGGGTGTTAAATAAAGTAAAACTATTAATTAACTTTTAATTGGATCTTTATGAGATTTGTTATGTGTAACACATTTCTTTTCGATAATTCATTTCCAAATGAATTATCAAGAATTCACTGTAATTTTGTATTAAATTGTAGACTCAATTTGAATCAAATAAAGAAATAAATTATATTCTGTTTTGGTACCAAATAGTACAGAAACAAATTTCAGACTAAATTTTAACCAAATACAAAAATATATTGCAGACTAAATTTTACTCAAATGAATAAATAAATTTTTGATTAAACTGGTACTAAATACAGAAATAAATGGGACTAAATTTGAACCAAATACAGAACTAAATTGTAGAAATAATTCAATACAAGTTGTATTTGTCTATAATTTTAATTGTGCGCTGAAATTGCAGGAAAAAAGTAAAATAGCACTGAATCTATATATCTACTTGTACGATTTCTTCAGGCAGAAATAATAATTCAGCAAACTTTATTTTGCAGGATTTATTCGTATGATGTTAATAATAACGAGTACTAATAAGAATTTAAAATATTTCTAATGTAATAGATAATTTAGCCCTCTGTTCTTATGTTGAAATCCAGATTAATCATATATGATCCTCCTCTAACAAAACGAAGGAAATCTGGCATGGATGTATTTCGAAATCTGACAGGAAGTGTAACTGACTTCTGCAATCATGTCCTACTTTTAGGGTTCACTAATGGTCCATGAATGTCAACAGGGATAGCAAACATCCAATGATTGGCACGTCACATTGAATATTATTGGATTCTTCTTCTTAGAATATTGATGCAAGTATCTTACATAATGTTCTATGTCAAGATATGTATAATATCATTTCTTAAATTCACGATATTAGCGAAAGTGATGCAGTTTATCCTCAGTAGTGTTCTACAAAGGATAACAACTGTAATTCTATTTGTAAGGAAATTTCTTTTCGTTTAATTTTCAAAATTGAGACTGAATAAAATGAGCACACAAGATCAAATTGCATTTATTAACATACTTCCCTTTTATTCTATTGAAATATTACTACTAATCTTAATTTCGTGAAAGGAAGTTAATTATTATAGCAGAGAAAGATGATTAGAACATTTTATATTTAAGAATTTTGAAATGAAACGTAGAAGGATTTCAGTTTGTTGTCTAACTCTTGAACATCAAGACTGGTGATTTTTTTTGAAAACTTTTCTCGCATCATTATAGATGAAACCAAAACTCTAATACTGTATTATGCAGTGGAATAATAGGGCAAAATTATCTATAGGACAATCAGAAAAATATAGTTACATTGGCAGACTCGAAATCTAAATATTTCGCAATACAGCATTTTATAAACCTAATGTAAAAGATCATTTTTTTCTGTGTATAGTTGATTTCGAAAAAAAATGTATGCAATCTACTTATATAATCATTTCATTCTCATTTATCATTCATTTCTTATATACTTATTTCATGTTTTTCTAAAAAGTTGAAATGGCTTAGAAGCATTTTGAAAATAAATGTATTATCCTAAGGCATTCAGGCAGAGCCGATTGATACCCACCAATAAAAATGCAATAAATTGAAGGAAACTCATTTAGCATAATTACAATATCCTATGCATTGCACGTATTTTCCAGAACAAGAATCACATCAAAACCGCAGAATCCAAGCGGAATTTTTTTTTTAAAAAATATGTAAATTTAATAAACATAAATCTAATGGATAAGTGATAAAATATCGTGCATTAAGCGTAGAATTCGAATCGTGACTAACTCGGTCTTTTGGTTCGTGTGGGAAAAAAATTATGTGGGAACTTCCCAAACTAACTAAAAAGTAACAAAAAACAAGATTAATATTATTTTAGCAAATAAATATTTCATGGGCTTCTTTTAAAATTTATCTAAATTTTTAAAGTGAAAGTAACTGTAAAGCATGACAAAATGAAACCATCAGAAAAATCTGAAGCCTATTGAATGCTTATACAAATTTCATTAATTTTTTATTAAATTAATTTTTTGTATCAGGTTGTCTATTATTCAATCATAATAAAATATCGAATTCAGAAAATGTTTTAAAAAAGTATATTTGATCACCAGTTGAGCTAAATACATAAGAAAAGTAAGGACCGTTGTAGATTTTTTTAATCAAAATTGGTGAAATAAGCAAATTGTGGATTGAATGATATAGAATTGATATTTACGTATATATTCTTTTAACTTTTTTGAATATGAAGTATAAAAAAGTATTATAAGTATGCCTTATAAAATTGTCAGCACAATTGAACTCGATAACTACAAAGATGATATAATTATATGGATAAAATTTGATAGCTTAAGCATTTGAAATTTTGTAGCTTAAGTTGATGATTAAGAATTTGCCAAGCTTGAGTCTAGCTAGAAACCTTTAAAAATCTGCATGAGATTTAAAGATTAAATATATTTTATCTCAAAAACATTAAAACGACAGAATGAATTTTTAAAAAAAATTCTAGTAGATAATTTAATTACCATGCAAGTCATATTTATATTAATGAGTGCAAGAAACTTGGAGGAGAAAAGTATGAAATAAATCAACATTGAATGCATTAAAACTATATACAATACTACACTTGTAGTTATTATTTGCCGAAACTTGTAATAAAAAATTTTTGTACCATTTTGGAATAAGATAAATTGATAAAAGTTCTGTCATTAGCTTCCTAGAAACTAATAAATATCAGCAAAGTGAAAATGATAGTAAAACTGATGTTGACAGTGTAGATCAGAGTGAGATAATATATTTTTAGAGGAAGAGAGATAGAGATATTAATTTTTCAACAATTTTTTTAAAATGCAGCAATGTCATCAAAGTGGAAGATTAGTCCATGCCCAGGAATACTAGAAGAGACCATGAATAATCTTTCTAGAGTAACGAATGCAGTTTTAAATGCTCAACATAAAATTGAAAGTGATTTTTAAAACTTTTGTTGGTTTAATTAATCTGAAATTTTTACTTTGGTTGTGTGCCCTACTAATCAATTACAGGCAAAATTAACTATAAAATGTCTGATTTGAAAAATTGATATTTATGTTTGAAAAGTTTTATAATTTGTGTTTTAAAAATGTGTTATAAAATATATGTTAAAGAGATTTAGATTTTTGAGGATGAATTTTTAGCTGTATAAAGAAAGTAAGGTATATAATGTTATATAATGTATAAAGAAAGTAAGGTAAGTAATAAGAGTTATAAGTAAGTATAAGTAATAAAAAAATTTTGTATTTTCATCGAGTGTTAGTTAAGCCGTTTTTTTTAAAATTTAAATACAGCAGTAATAATATTTAAATGTCAATATTAGCTAGGAATTATCGGTTTTATCAGTTTTATTAAATTAATTAATTAAAATTAAATGCTATTTGTACTTTTAAATTACAAATAAGTTAAAATAACAACTGAATTTATTATAAATTTAATACCTAAGAATTTTAAATTACTTTTTTAACTTTTATTAAAGATAACATTAATCTGATTGATCTAAACATAACAAATTATTTTTTTATTTATCATTTTCATTTCTATTATGAAAGACTTTTAGTTTATTTTTAACAACACAGCAAATGTGAATATTATGAAGTAAAAACCAAGCATGTGAAGCTTCTTTTTCCAACTTTAAAAATTATTATCACATAAATAGTAAGAATAAATACACAAAAAATAGTCAGCTTCAAAAAATATGAAGGGCAACAAAAGATATATCAAAACTCTAAGTAAAACCTTTTTGAAATTCATGAACAATGAATTTCAAATTGGAAATTATCATAAAAACGTCTTGCATTGAAAACAGATGTCTATTGTTGACATATAAAAAAGAAGTAGAAAATGTTTTATTGAAAATATAAGTGTCCTACAACTCTGTCTTTCTTATTTTAGTAATACGTATAACAAAAATGATGGTTGAAAAAGTATTTTATATATCTTCTAAAGTATCTCGAATTTCTATAGGAAAAAAGATGCATCTCACAAAATAAAATTTTTATGGAGTAATAAATATTAGAATTTCATATGGCATACAAAAATATGCTGTTTCTATGAAAATATATCACGTATATATTTTATTGCAAACATTTTAAAATGAGCTGTTTCGCTAAAAACGATTTTTCTTCTTACTTTGAGATGCTGTAAAAAAGTATTTGTGCTTCTTATTCTTAAAAACATTTTTATTTTTAAAAAGGAAATGATAATTCAAGATGAAACAATTTCACAATTAAAAAACATAAAATTGGAAAATACTATTTAATCTTTGTTCATACCATGTCTTTGATCAGGAGACACCTTTATTGTTTCATCAAAAGACAAAGTGAATACCAAAAATTTTGTTAATTTTGCGCTAATAATTTCTAAAGCATTTAGTGTAAAAATGTTGAATTTTACATTGAATTTTAGTCAATTCAAAAAATGAATTACGACGTTTACTCTAATTAAATTCTAAAATATTTAAAGCCCGAAAAAGAAGGCTAATATTGCTTAACTTTTCGATGGAGTTCAGTTTTGAACTTTGATAGCTTTAAACAATAATTTTGTAAAAAGAAATGCTGTTTGTGGTGTCTATCGTAATGTTTTGCATCATTTAAAAAATAATATTACAAAACATTTACAATAGTAATTTATATAAGGATATTATTTTTCAAAAATGGATATAAGGAAGAACGATAAATCATATATAAGGACATTCACACAATATTTCAGTTATTACTTAAAGGCACTTGATTTAGTAAGGTAGTTTTTATCAACAATTACCCAAAGTAACGTCTTTCGTGTGAAATAATGTTTTTTTTTCCTCAGCAATTATTATGACATACTTTAATTAGGTCATTGCTTCAGTTAATTGGATATAATGCTGAGTTACACATTACAAACTTCTTTAGTTTGTTCCAAACATTTTCGATTGGCTAATTTCTGAGAATTTACAGACCATTCGAGTATTGCAATATTATTCTCTTGGAATAATTTCTTGATGAGGATGTTATAAAAAACTATCATCATATATGAGAACTTGACTATCATACTGTTCACAAGAATAGATTAAATTTTCAGTTCAAGGTGTTGTGAGGTATGTTCTCAAGAATTATATAAAAAAAGTAAGTTGTAATAGTTACCGTTAGAGTGGCAGAAATTCAGAATTTTCAAATGATAACACCGATATTTTTTATTGAAATGTGCTCCTCATTGCAATATATATATATATATATATGTTGGAATGGCACCTGTAGTGGGAAAATTGTAGCTTTGACAAAGTAAGAAGAAACGAGAAATTAATCAATAACAACTAAAAAACAAGGGAAAAAGCAATTTTATTGTTTTTCAATAATTTTCTAATTCATTTACATAAAATATCATGACATTTTTCAAGCAGCATATGGTGCTTAGAGCAAAACCCTTTTCTATGTCGACAGATATCTGTTAAACTTCACGTCATTGTTAAGCGCACTAGAATTGTTTTCTTTTTTCTTCCTAGACTGTCTACTGATGAGGTTTCGGTGCACAAATGTAGATAAAACAAAATACATTCAAACAAAAATATATTAATGTTGGCATTTGAAAAAAAAAAATTAATTTTGTCTCTGAAAATGTAACTGTTTGAACTGCTGTTTTTCATATGATTTTTAAGCGCATATCACAAAATACTTTGATCCAAAATTTTACTCCGTTCCTGAGAACGGTATGAAAGTTAGGGTTCATATATTTTGTTATATTTTTTATAATCTTCCTTTATCAAGAAATTTTGAAGATGAAACCTTTTGAAATAAATATAAATGTCCATAAATATATAATGAAATATATATAATCACATATGGAAGGTACACATTTTTCAATAAGTGGAACCGATCCCATTCAAAAGTCAATAATTTTGGAACAAGTATTACCAGAATATTTATTCTTAAATGTTTGGTAGTTTATATTTCTATCCTTTATATAAATTCTATTCGTGCATACATCCATAGATCATAATACTAATTGGGTATTTAACAAAACATTTAATACAGTTAATATTTAAATAATCTTTTGCTGAATTTTAGGAATTCGTTTTCAAATAGTCAGATTTTGTACTCAGCATTCCAAATGATCGAGTAAAATTATTTTACTATCAAGTTTTATATTTTCAACCCTTGTTTCTGATTTTGAAGATGGCGTTTTTCGTGAAATTCTGTAATTTAAATCAAATCTGGACCTTATTGGTTCTTGTACACCTTTTTACGTTAAGTTTCCACATTTTACTTTGTATGCACTCATATATTTTTCTGCAATAACTCAGGCAAAGTTATTTGATTATTCTATCTCCATTTAGAGTTTTTTCCCTTTGTCATGTTTCCTGCTGTTTGATTTTTTACTGACTGAGATTTTTTCAAAAATTTCGAAATATCACAATTGATTATGATTACATTAAATTTCTTTTTTATATCATCAAACAATAACTATTTCTCCATTCACTGAAAACTTTTTAATGTGTCTCTTCTTTAATTCTTTTTTGATATTTTGAAATCTGAGGAAATGAGAAAAATACTTAAAAAAAACAAAACAAGTAACCACCAAGATGGAAAGCATGAAAACGCAACCACCTTTCAGCACCAAAATATGTTATCATTTGCTTATTTCTACTATTAACCATATACTACCTTGTTGATTGTGAAACCATAGCCTTCATTTGCCACATTCAAGCGACAATTAAAGTAACAATCGTGAAAATGTTACCTCTTTTCGGCATCAAAATATGCCGTTTTTTGCTTCTTTCTACTATTAACAACATTCTATCTTATTAATTGTCGGGGCCGCGGTGGCCTAGTGGTAAGGTTTCGACTTCGGAACCGGAGGGTTTCAGGTTCGAGACTCGATTCCACCGAAGAGTCGTTGTGTGAGGGGGGTCTCTTGCACTTTAAATCTGTCAGCCAAACATCCTCTCGCTGGTGTGGTGTGGTGTGGAGAGGGGGTGCCAGGTCAGTGTCGTCCTCGTCATCTGATCTTGGTTCAAAATGACGAGGTCCGTCCCAAAATAGCCCTCGTGTTGCTTTAAACGGGACGTTAATATAACTAAACTAAACTAAACTTATTGATTGTCAAACCCTTCGCCCTCATTAGCCATATTTAAGCGATGAAACGTGAGCTCATATCTACTGAATGGAATTATTTTTCATCTTTATGGTTACTCTATTCCTTTATCTTATTGGCTTTGAAAAATATTATTTGAACGAAATAAATTACAACGAATAAATTATGTTAATAACTTTTTTTAACTGGTTTTCTTGCAAACCTCTCAGCTTGAACTATCCTTCGTCAAACTACCGATGAATCTAAGCTCACAACAATAAGCTAACAATTCTCTCCGAAGAATTATACTTGTTTTGTAAGAATGATTTGTACTAGTTCGTAAAAGATATTTTTCTATTCGAAGTGTGATCTTGCGTTTGTGAACACATTTATTCATTCGTCTTAGAGACATTGTACCCAAATTATTTTGCTAGATTTTCCGATTGCAATTGCTACTGTGCTATCCCTCAAACTCATAGAAGTATGCTGCCTAAATGTAACAATTCTACTCCTTTTCTTATATTTATATTATTTTTGATATGGGAGTTATATTTATCTTTTAAACACATACCAGGAGACAATTCACACATGCAACATTTTTTACTGAAACTGAAGGGGAAAATTTGAACTTGGTCAAACCGGTTTAAGCTAGACAGTTGCGCGTAGTAAGATGTAGTTGAAACCAGTTTGAGGCAGAGAATCCCTAGAAAAACATCCTTTTCTTAAATAAAATATATGCTTCTCCCAATTAATTCATATAATAATGTATATTCTTCATTTGTCTTTTCATAACATTTGGCAAATACCCAACTAAGAGTAAAAAACAGGTGACGTTTAATAATGGATTAACAACATTCCTCTTTTTTATTTTTTTTTTATTATTTATGCTCAAAATTTTTTTAACCATAGCAAGCAAATAGAAAGTATTTTAATTGTCAAAAATGCATAATCGATAGTTTGAAAAATTTCAACTTTCAATACTCAAGTACAATGATTTTAATATGAGGAATTTGATATATGCTCTTATGATAACAGGACATATGACAAATACATACAGCAGTCGCCCCATGAAATTTGTGAAACTATTGCTTGAATAAGTGCAGTCGCCAAAGATATATACTCACCGATTAAACTTAGTAAAAATCCATTCCTAATATATATATATATATATATATATATATATATATATATATATATATATATATTGCAATTTTTGTCACCAACGCAATGCAATGAACTCATAATGGATCTTTTACTAGAATTAAATATATATGAACAAATCTCATAGGGAATATTTAGAATTAAATATCAGGTAATCATGGGAACCTTTCCTCTCTGAGTGATGAGAAGCAGTGACTTTAGTAAGATTTCTTTATTAGTGCAGCAGTTTATTCCTGCTTGTATTAAAATAGTTTAAAATTTGATCTCTATTTCATATTTCGTTATCGGTTAAGCAAAATGTCATATAAGTGAATAAGAAAAGAAGAAAACTTAACAGCTGTGGTCTCCTCAAAATTTTCTCTTATATTCTTTAATATACATTGATAAAAAAAAATCCCAACACTAGAAAGGAGCTGTGCGAGATAAACGAAATTTGGTAGGCGTGTTTATACACCTGAAAGATGACGTCGATTCAAATTTCGAGCTACGCGCGTAAGTGTGGTGCTAGTAGCGACACTATGAACATGCAAATGTAGTTTGTTTTAGATAAGCGCTGTAAGGTTCGTGATCGTTATTTACAGTTGAGTTGACGTAAAGGTTAATGTTAGTCAAGGATGCCTCTGAGAAGAAGAAGAAGCCATTATCAACAGCTCACTGAGTTTGAACGAGGTCGTGTTGTAGGGCTACAAGAAGGTGGGTTTTCTTTCCGCGATATTGCTGAAAGACTTTTTCAGGAATGTATCCACTGTGCATGAGTATTGGCGGCAGTGGTCAAGGGAAGGTACTGCCTCAAGAATACCAGGTTCCGGGAGGCTACTTGGTACTACTGAGAGCGAAGATCGTCGTATTCGGCGTATGGCTGTGGATAATCGTACTGCGTCTGCAGCTGAAATTCGAGCTGCAGTTGGCACCACAGTGACACAATGAACTGTTACAAATCAGTTACTTCAAGGACACTTCCGAGCCAGACGCCCTGTACAGTGCATTCCACTGACTGCAAACCACTGCCGTTTGCGACGTGAGTGGTGTCACGCTAGAGCTCATTGGAGGACGGAGTGTAGATCTGTTGTGTTTTCTGATGAAAGCCGGTTCTGCGTTGGTCACAGTGATAGCCGTTTGTTGGTTAGAAAGAGGCCAGGCGAACGCCTGCTAGTGACCTATCTGCGGCCTAGACACACAGGGCCTACTTCTGGAGTTATGGTTTGGGGAGCAATTTCGTATGACGGCAGGAGCCCTCTCGTGGTTATCCCACGCACCCTGACTGCCAATTTGTACTTCAGTCTAGTGATACAACCTGTTGTGATGCCATTCATGAACAGCATTCAAGGGGGTGATTTCCAACAGGATAACGCTTGCCCTCATACCGCTGTTGTAACCCAACATGCTTTACAGAGTGTCGAAATGCTGCCTTGGCCTGCTAGATCACCAGATCTTTCTCCAATCGAGCCCGTTTGGGACATCATTGGACGACAACTCCAGCGTCATTCACAACCAGCATTAACTGTCCCTGCATTGACCGCCCAAGTGCAACTGGCATGGAACTCCATCCCACAAACTGATATCCGACACCTGTACGATACAATGCATGCACGTTTGCATGCTTGCATTCAAACTTCTGGCGGTTACACCGGTTACTAATGTACCAACATTTCACATTTGAAATGGCTTTTCTCGCCAATGGCTCTACCTGTGATCTTGAAACTTTAATCAATTAATTATGTTACATAGACAAATGTATTCCTAAAATTTCATTTCTGTACAATAAATTTTTCTTGGTGTTGGGATTTTTTTTCCATCAGTGTAATTATAATATCAGAGAATGTCTTGTTTTAGCATTGGCGGAAAATAGTACATATGGTGTGAATTTAGAATTTTTACTGAATCCATCGAATCATTCTTAGCGGGTTATTTAAGTCTTGGATGTGGTTAATAACATAGAAAAATCAAGCTCATATTTAAGACGGATTTTTTTCCAAGCTATTGAAGCCAAAATTTGTGTAAAAGTTTATCTTGGAACAAAAAATCCTGTAACAAATTTAATATGCGTAATTCATTGAGTTTTTTTCTGGGGGGGGGGGTATTAAGATTTTATGTCTATGAAAGTGGAGGCCTACAGACATTTGACACAAAATTTTTTGGATCTCTATGACACAGATTGAAAATTTATTGCCGAGTTTTATCCATCTAACTCGTCGTAATTATTGCGTCAACTTATATTCAAAAGTCAGAAGAGACAGATTTATTCTAAGCTGATTTTGCACAAAATTTGCTGTCAAGAACATACAGTGAATATCATCTATCTTGCCTCAATCGTTTTTAGTTAACTTTAGGTGAAATGACTAATGAACATTACCCATAAATGTGTCAGACTCGAAAGGAGTTTTTAAACAAGGAGATCATCAAGATATCCTATTCGCTTATCTAGACGATTACTATACTTTCTCTTAATGACTTATACGAAAAAATTAAATTTGGATTGTCATCTTCTTAATAGTTTCCTCCAGGTAAGGTATTGCTACATTTACAGGTAACTTGAAAAAAAAAATCGTTTTCATACATGTTCTAACAATTCGTAGAAATACATGCTACTTTATTTTGGAATTTAATATTTTAAGCATGTACCTTTGAATAACTTAATATCCTTATTATTCACCAAATAATAAGTAATAAAAACATTCTCATTACTAGAATTCTGTGAAAGCTTAACAAATATTTTATTAATTATTTCGATTACTTTTCTTGTGTTTCATCGAATGAATACAATTTCTGCCCTTAACAAAGGTATAACTGTTATTTCTCACATCACGTCCAAAAGGAAACTAAAGACTGCAGACAATTCACCAGATAAATATGTTTTTGGCCGCAACTTATGACAAATGGAATTTTTTCTACCGAAACCTTCTATAATTCTTATTTAACTTATTTCTTGCCTAGATTAAGTGTATTTGTAGTTAGGATTAAGAATAAAAGAAGATAAATGCTCTGAATTTTTTCAAAACATTTCTTCTGACAGACAAATAAATATTATGATGGCTCTTTATTTTTCTATTAAATAAAAGATTGATTTTTGCTCACCAGTCGTAAATCATCGAAAGCTGTGTAGGCTCGAATCGATTTGTTTCATTCATATTGTTCAACTCATTAATAGACATATTACAGTGAACTGATGGTAATATACAAGAATTATTATAATACACATATTCGTCTATATAGCAAATAATGTTTTAGAGCAAAACAAGATTCCAAAATGATTAACTTGTGGTTAATTTTACATTTCTTTATAGAAATTTTTGTAAAAGGGTTTTGTTTCTAATTTTGTGTTTTTGGATTCTTGTATTAAATGTTCTCCATAGATATTCAGACTTTGATATCGATGGCCGTGGTAGCATATGTAATAATGTTACATTAAAAAATACACCACATTTTATGATGCGTGCAGAGGGTTTAATATCATTGCTCTGCTGCAGAATGAAATTTCCATCTAAATCTAAATTTTTAGAACTTTCCTGTAGATCAATCTTGTTTCAGAAACTCAAATCATAGGTAGAAGCTTAAAACTGTGTGAAATGTATTTAAACACGCTGGATATAATGGCGGATGTTTTGGAAAGAAACCTTTCTCGAGCATCAAAATCAGGGAAAAAATACTATGGCGGTGTTTGCAAAAAAGTTATCTGTTGAAGACCAATAACTTTTTAAAGAAAATTTTATTTAAGGATGAAAGTAAATTCAAAACATTTAGCAGTGATAGCCATCTCATTATAGCGTGAAATCTCAATTCTGCTCTGGATCTAAAAAATTGCTTTCTGCTGTTATCGTGACTCTGTCGTGTTTTGGACATATAACTTAATCCGGTTTTAGAAATCTGGTTTTTATAGATGATATTATGAGCTATTTCGTTCAATTGGATATACTTCGCAGAAATCTAAAGTGCTAAAAAGTTGGTTCCATATGGAAATTTTATCTTCCACCAGGGCAATGACTCCAAAAAAAACCACACATAACATTAAAATGTTGTGTCTCTTTCATCGTAAATAGCAGTTAAGCACACTATACCTGTCCCCCGACATCAATGTCATTGGGCATCTGTGAGAGATAATTGAAAAAGCAGTACTAATACACAAAACTACAAACAAATCTCTTCCCCTTCAAGAAGAATGGGGTAAAATATCTTCAGGTACCCCCCAAAATTAGTCAAATCGGTTCCAGGATATTCAGAGGCAATTATAAGAGACAATTTCTTTCTGTGCAAGTTATTAAAAAATTTTCATTGGAAAACTCCCAATTTTCGAGGTTAAAACTTGCAGATGATTATTTGAATTGTTCATGAAAATTTTCCATTTAGAAGCTTTGGGTTGATTGACCTTATTTTTTACTTTAACTTAAGCCATTTATTATGCTTAAAAGCAAAAACATGTTTGCACTTCTAGGTAATGTATTATTCATATTGAAATTTTTATTTATAAAGTACAAGTAAGATAACTCAATTGTTTAAGTCAATACATATCATTCATTCTTTTATTATTAAAGAACAATGGCTAAACGTTTCCGCCTCTGAATGCGATGAAAAAATTGTAAAGACTTGATCAAATTCCTCTCAATTTAATGGAATACAAAACCAACCGATCATTGAGGGGATTTGCTGGTTCATTGCTGTTTGTTGTTGTTGCTATGGCAACTGCATTTATTATGTCATTTTTTTTATTTCCCTTGCGGAAAAACAATGTAAAAATAAATATAACTGAGTGATCAACAATTAAGACATAATAATCATATGCTATTTATGATATTAGCGATAGCAAGATAATAAACAATTCAGTTTGTGTGTTTTCCATTGCAGGTGCGCATGACTCAAGATTTACAACAGAAAGAATATAGAATTATGATCATATGCTATTTAAATAGTTTAAAATGTTTGTCTAATCAAATATTTTTAAATATTGTGATATTCTAATCTTGCGGACAGTTAAATTTTTCAACTTTCAATAAAATATTTTGTCTCACCAGTTCAAAATAATAAAGCCAATCAAACATTTTATATTTTCCAATTCAAACTATTACAAAATAGTTTAAAATATCTTTAAAAATCAGTAACAAAGTAATATCAAACAAAAGTATATTTTTATAAACGATTTTTAATATATATATTGTAATTTATATTTTTTGCTTTTAATTTATTAAAATTTTTTCTTTTATAACTACGTTATTATCCAATAAATGTGTCTTAAACTTCAAAAAATATAAACAATTACATTTTAAAATTACAACTATTTTCTTAAATATTTAAGTCTTAAATTTTCTAATGGAGAAGAAAAAATATTGCAGAAATAAATTCTTATATCGATTTTTTAATCTAAGTATAATTTCTAAAACTTATTAAAATTTTTTGATAGTCAGACTGTAGTTTTTGTTTGAAGAGAACATTTGAATCCCAATTCATGAAATGTCAACCCTGCATGATAGTTTGAATAAAAAACTCAAATCTATATAACATTTTAAATAAATCAATGAAGCTTCATAAGAATTAAAGCTGAAAATCAACTCTACATGACAGTTAGAATCCAAAATGAAAAGCGCACGTTTATTAGAATAAAAATTAACTTTACATTTCAGTCAGCTTTCTCAAGGGCTACTTTGTTTGACAAAATTTAAATATTTGGATTTACAAAAATGATTTCCGTTTATTTACAATAAAGCTCATCCTTTCCTTTTTCTGATTTTAAAACTTTTATTAAGACATAAGAAAATGTATGAGAAAAGGAAAAACCGTACACTATACCAAAAATATCATAGAAAATAAATTTAAAATGGCCATTCCTTTCAAAATTTTAATGAGAAGAATGATGCATAAAATGATAATAATTAATGACTTAATCTTGGGAAAAGAATAGATGTTTTCTTCCTGGTAGGATAAAAAAAAATCATTTAACAATTAATAAACGTTAAAAAGTTCCTGGTGGGTTATTTAGTATGTTATGAAATGATTCTTTCTGATTCAATTTATATGCACACACACACAGAGAGAGAGAGAGATAAAAAGATTTGAAAAACAGTCACATTTATTTTGTGAGCTTCTGTTTCTCTCAGATATTTTATAACACAAGTGACTTTTGGAGTTATTTATTTTGGTAAAACTGACATTCAAAAACGTGCTAATAATAATCCACACATAATTAATTTGAAACACATACATCGAAACATAAACATATATAGATGAAAGACAATTCTTCTTACATAGCTTATTAATTTATTGAAGTATTAAATAAAAGATTTCTTGATTATTTTTAATGTTTGCAAACCTTATCGTTTATAACTTAAACATTCAATTATAGGAAAATTATGGAATCTTGTAATGCATGAATATTTTTAATCAACATAACTGTAGAAACAGGGCCTTCTTATTATTAAGTGTCAGCGAAATGCTTCAGAAATAATTTCCTCGTATTAAATTCTCCTATTCCACAGGTCCCCATCTTTAATCAATTCAAATCCATTACCGGGTTGTCATATCAAAATCAGTTTTTTATCGTGCTTCTAATGATTTTTCAGTCCTGCTTCATTCCTTCATATGTCATCTTGACGACATTAACTGATCTGAAATGGATAAATTGAAAATTTAGTATGGGATATGTAGATGTGGTGCATTGAAATGATGCGTAAATAATAACGTATGGAAATAATTCTGTTAAAATTCTCCAGATAACAGGAACTAGATGAAAAATATGTTCGGTCTCTTGAATATAAATTTAAGGAATACTATCATGCATTATATTTCTATGAAAGAATTGTAAATAAAATTTATTTAATCAGCTTTCGCACAGACAAATGGATTGAAATAAAAGGATTTATAAACCTTATATTATGCAGTGAATACTAATGAATTTTTAGTTATTCATATGCTCATATTTTCTAAAGAGGTTGTCTAAACCTGTACATAAGAATATTCCCAATAAAAAATATGGATTTTGATGAGTAGATTTATAAAGAATATGCTGCGTATGAATGTGTGAAAGTTTCAGAAATTACGTATTATGATAACATTTCATATCTAACCCATGTTTATGATTAAGAAACGCATGTTTGATATTAGTTCATATTAAATTCATGAAAATTCTGCTGTGTGTTGTAAATTTCAGTGTATATTTATTTCTTATTCCAAGATCCCTTTCAACAGCTTTTATGTTGGACATTTGAAATGAGTTTTTAAGTAATTAGTTTTAAAAAAGCTAAGCTTGCAAAGTATCAACTAATATCTAAGTATGTTGCTATTGGCGATTACTGGGATCGAACTCATAATCTTTGGATACGTAGTCAGATGACATGACCACAAGACTAAAGGAGCTCACTCAGTCTAGAGGATGTTATCTGGTTTATAAAGCTTCCACTAATATATTTTGAATTGTTTTGTAAATATGTTTAAATAAATAAAATAAAATATGAAAAAAATCTTCATTTTTTATTATAAATATTGCTCATCAGTAAATAGTTTTTATTATCTGTACATAGAATAAAACATCCATCATAAACATTAAATAAATATTTCCGAAATTCAATATGGCATTTAAACAAAGAAAATAAATTTTTATAAATAATTTTAAATAAAGGAAAAAAATCATTCAAATATAAAGAGACTGTGAATTAGATTGTGCTCAAATCGGAATCTCTGAACTCAAGCTTAACATACATAAGCCTTTTATAATTTTGAAGTGAGATGCCTTTTATTTAAAATTTGAACCAAACTGCTTAATTAAGTCGTAATTAATATTTATAATTTATGCATAATTTTATATCATTTCTTCTGATACTTTTAGTTCTTTAGGAATCGTTTTTCATTGTAAATCACAAAATGTCCCAAGAAGTCTGAAATACTGAAAATGAGACAATATGGTTTTCCTTTAAGAAATGGAATTAACTGAAACTAGGTTCATTTTTTGAATGGAAATCGATTATAAGATATATGAAATTATCTTTCTTTCTTTAAAGCTAATAAAAATTTTAATAATTAATAAAATTAGAATAAAAGAAAGTCAATTCTTCGTTTAAATAGAAATGAAGTAATATATGATTAATTTAAATTGCAATATATTTATATGATTAATTTAAATTGCAATATATTTATATGATTTGAATAATATATATATATATTTAATTTCTTGATTGTTTGTGAAACAAATGTATGAAAATAAATTGTAGGCCATAATTGCTTTTGAAATAATTATTGAATACAAAATAAAAGTTCATTCTTGGAATACAAATTCCTTTTTTTAACTAAATGATGAATTGCATTAAATATATAAGCATAAAACTCCTTTTTAGTAGATTATAAATACTATAAATCGATACTCTGCTGTAAAAAGGCTTTCAAAACATGAGCTTATCCTCGATACAACGTCAAAAATATTGACATTTCAGAAATAACTTTTTTCCTTTTTTTTATTCAAACGTTTTTAGATATAAAATGGAAATAATATTTAAATAAACTACTTCTTTTTCAAGATGCTTCTAAATAAATGAATATGTGTCATTGGAAAGATAAGGGTGAATGTTCTACAGAAGAATATCCAGGAATAAGTTTTAGAACTATAACAATATATTTCCTATAAATTATAAATTATCTCTAAAAAACACATTTAACTCTTTTCTTCGATAGTGAAAATGAAAAAATTTTTTTTCTTGACTCAGTTTAAAAATGACACTTTTTCCATGCCTAGATTGTTCGTGATGATTTCTAGAGTAAATAAAATCATGAACCATTAAGACATGAACTGAGTTTCATTTTTGTGTTCAGTTAATAAAACAATTTAGACTCCTGTTCAGGTACTTTGGGATCATTTCTAGAACTTATAAAATCTTAAAATTTGTTTTTGGTAGTTAAAATATAACGATACACATAATTTCTTACTTTAAATAAAGTGAATACAGTTCATTGTCGAATGAAGAATATAAAATTTCAGTACACATCAATCTTCCTCATGAACATATTATTTTATATGTGATTAAATTTTGAATTAAGGAATATCTTTATTTGGATACGCTTATTTAGAATTAAAATGTTAATGAAATAGTTGTTTTTGTGTTGTTTTTTTTTCTATAAAAAATTTCCTCTTTAAGGAAAAGCGTAACTAGGCTTATAAAAATAAATTTACTTTCCTTGACTCCAATTACTTATTTATTAAATTTAAGAAAATATAATTTTAAATTTATTGATGAAAAGTTATCCTTTTAAATTGATAATTATTAAAATATCTATTATTAAATTTAACGTTTCTAAATTTTGGAGATTACATATATTCATTGAGAAATGAATGATGGAATACTATTTCCGTATAATTTTAGCAGGTGCTTAGAAGAAATCATTAAATTGATAAAATGGTAACAGTTTCTTAGGAAATTCAAAATAACTAAACAATATATTCCATTATTATAGCATTTCGCATGATATTATATTAGTTATTAGCTTATCTTTAAATGCCATAAATGCTATAGAAACATTAAATTTATGCGTCTCAGTGCATCGATGGTTGGGTCCAACCAGTAAATTTTCATTAATATTGTAAAGTTTCCAAAAGGATAATTATCATGATTTTTTATGTTGTTACTTACCTTTAAAATTATTCCCGATACATCAATTGAGTTATGAATTATTATCATGTCCTCTAAAGGGACATTGTGAAACACATAAATATTTATAAGGATTGCTGCAATGACATATGTTTAAGCTGTGGTAACTTCAAAATAAAAATTTACAAATGCATATATTTTCAAATAAATTATTAATTTCATTTGCCATATGAAACAATATACAAATTAAGCACGTACGTTATTCATATTGCATTTTCAAGATTCCCAAATACGCATTCAATTTTTTAATGCATTTCCTTAATTTGTATTTATAAATACTTAGAAGTAAATTTCAGGATGCATGCTCAAGAATACGTATTGAAGAGGAAATTAATAAAATATGAAGTTAGTGCAGTGGAAATAATGACTTTATTCTACCACAATGAAAAAACTTGCGATTAAAAAAAAATAACATAAATTATACAGTACATAAGAAAGACATAATTTTAGTCAGATTCCTAAAAGCCTATTATTCATATATTGTTAAAATATTTATCAAAAAAATTTAGAAATAAATGATAGAGGGATTTAAAATATGATTTAAATAAATTTTCTTTGTTACGTTTTTTTTTTTTTTTCATTTTCCACTGTTTGTATTGTTTTGCTTTACTTTCTTCAATTCCAATTAGTTTAAATTAGATAGATTTTCCTTACAATCTTTCTCAGACTTTTTCATATCCCCGTTGCTCTTCCACGAAAATAAATAAGAGGCGGAAACGCTACCTATCTTTCCTCTTTAAATCAATCCTAAATTTAATTTAATTTCAAATGCTACACCAAAATTATAAAAACAGCCTAACTGCTTCAACCATCATTTAAAGAGTTTCGATAAAACTGCGCATTAACATCCATTATTAATGTTCTGCCCGATATTCAAGTTTAAGGGGACGGTGGACTCTATTGGCCACTTTTTCGATTTATTACCTTAGGTTATAAAGTTTTTTTATGTATTTATACTAAGCAATAAATATCTTTAAAAAATTCAAAATGTAATATATTATTCTTAAAAAATTGAATAGATTCGTAATTTAAAAAATATTTTTAAATATTCCAGGTGACATAATTTTTATTTTACATTTCTTTTGCTTTATCCTTGTTATGAAATAATTAATTTATGTTGAATAAAACTGCTTGTGAATTTGTAATTCGAGTTACTCGCTTTTTTCGTTAAAAATATATTTATGTACACTGTTTGAATATTCATAAGAACTCGTTTTTCTTTTAATATTAAGTCAAAATTTAATTCTAATTAATTTCATCCACAAATTAAGACACCCGAAACATTTAAAATGCATTTAAATGTAATTACAATAATATTTTGAGAAAAGGTTTTAAGATATACTTTTTTCACCTCTAAGTCCATCAAATATTTATTTTATTGTACAGTATAAAAATATATTTAAGCAATGAAATGATAAAAATAAAATTTCCCCCTTTCTGTCCATTTTTGGTTTTTTCTGAGTCCATTGATTGTCCTACGAAGCTGATAACTAAAATTACTGTTACCAGCATTACTAAATATATTCATTTTAATGCCATATCCAAAAGCACTAGATTTATATCAAACTTAAATACAAATTACTACAAACATGATAATTTTCAAATGCACTCGCTTTCCTAATAATCTAATTAATGGTTTAGAACGTTTATTTAGTAATAGATATATTATCTAATTGAGTTCAGTGGAATTTGATTCCTTAGATCTGAAGGAATTTGTAACCACATCATTGGCAGGAAACCGTCTATTTTCAGGTTAGTCAAATTAACATCAGGATTTCATTAGTCTAATTGAAATTGATTTCGAACAGCTTGAAATCAAGGTTAATCTCCTTTTTGAGCAGTTTCGAAGAATTTAAGCAAATTTAGCATATTAGTGAAAGACGATGTGTGTTTGGTTATGAAGAGACATTATTAATTGACTGATGCTATAAAAATACTATATATTGATTGATTAATTGATGATATATTGATTGATTTTGGACATCTATTATTAAGGATATGTGGATTGATTGATGATATTAAATGTTTAGGTATTGTTTATTGATTGATATTGGTATATTGTTAATTGATCGATTGATTGATATTGATATATTATTAATTGATCGATTGGTTGATATTGGTATGCTAGTAATTGATGAATTGATTGATATTGGTATACTATTAATTGATCAAGTGATCGATATATTATTGATTGTTTGATTGTAAATGAAGTATTATTAATTGATTAATGAAAATTTATATTTATTAATAATTTAGTTCTGATATTTATTGGTTGATGTTATCCACATTAATGTGAAAAGGGAAAAACTAGCTTTGATGATGGATTGTTGAACTAAATCATTCAACAAATCTGTTTTGTAAATAAATTTGAGTGTTTTGCAGTATGATATACTGTATGTAAATTTTTCAAGCCCCATAAATTAAAGAATTAAGGTGAAATTAAACAATAAAAGCATTTTGTAGAAAATTTTGCGTTCCTTGAATTTTTCAACTGATTTTGATCACAATATGGATGGTGTTTTTGAAATTACACTTAGTTACTTTCAGGATATTGTTACCAGCTACATGGGAGTTGCTGCTCCAAATTGGAATTGAAGAGATTATAGCACTTTTCTCGTAAGGAAGTACATGGAATTCCTGTTATTTGATGCCATCCAGGGAAACATATGCGTTAGTACTTTTATGCAAACTGAAAATATCGATGTGTGTATTTTATATAAAATACGCTTAGTGTAGTAAAACTTTGTTTTATCATTCACTGTTTGGTTACCATCTTATTCATTTGAAATCATAAGCTGATTTTCATTGTTTTTCCTTCTTTTCGAATCTAATAAAATGATACAATTAAATATTATAAAAGATTTCAGTAAGCTTCTGCTTTATTTGTTTTTGTCGAAGTATATTTATATGATTCAGTTGGCACCAAAGACATATTTTTTAAAAAATTCATTAAATAGGTCAACAGACATTTTTTTCTATACCAGTGATTTCAAATTTTAACCTCATTTTAACTTTGTATTATAGAATCATTTTGACTTTTTGATCATTACTATAGCATCTTCAGGACGTAAAATTTAAAAAGCAGGATCTGATTAATTGATTAAACTTTAAAGAACATTTTATTAAAGAGCCTAACAAAACAATAAAATATGAATCAGCTTATGAAATCTGCATAAAACAAAGAAAAATATTTCCATAAAATAAAAAATAATAAACACAGGGAAATACATTTTTTTAATACTAACATTTTCGTCTGCTCAGACATTCCATGCTTGTAGCATCTTGGAACACAAAAAGTATTCAGTTGGATTCATCTAAATGTATCAAATTTTAGTAACAACTGATTTAAAGTCATCTGTAACGACTATTACATCGAATTTTAAATAAAAAATATAGTTTCACTTTATACATCACCTTAGTGCAAGCATCAAAAAAAAGTGCATATTTCTTCTGATGAAAAATATATGTTGCCATGTTTTAGAACAAAACCTCCAGCTAACCATCCGTTAGGCGCGCGGTCTACGATCGTAGACCAGGTACTTTTTAAATAACTTAATTTCTAATATATGGCGCGCGCAGACACTTCCTTCTCAGTACCAGTTCTAAATACACTGTTTTACACCGCCAGTGTCGTTTCGCTTGTTAGCGAGTGCAGACGCCTAGTTTATTTACGAAAGAATTCGGTTGGTCTACGATTGTAGACCACGCGCCTAATTACGTCACATTTTCAATCAGATAGCGATTTTGTTTCTTCACGCTTTATAACGCAAAAGTTAAAACGTTTGACTATTTTAATGCATTAGTGTGTTTGATTTTAAAACAAACTATGTCGCAAAGTAAAAGACACCATGTTGAAACTTCAAAGGAGCCGAAAGTGTGGATGAAATGGCTTGAAAAATTGTCAAACGAAGAAGAAATGGAAGAATCAGGGGATGAATTTGAAGAAGATCCACTGGAAAGTATGTACCCCGATGATGCAATTGATCCAGAAACGGAAGAAAAGGTAAAACCGAAAATAACATTCTACAATAAAACTAAAACAGGCGTAGACTTAGTAGATCAAATATGTCGAAGTTATGATGTTGCAAAGAACTCTAGGTGATGGCCTATGGTAATTTTCTACGATTAGTTGAACATCTCTGCTATAAATGCCTTTTCTGTTTACAGGGAAAATAAAACAAAAAGACGAAAATTTATTAAATCGTTTACATGTGAGTTAATACGGCCAAAAAAAAATTTAAAACCAACATTGAAAGAACTGCCTGTGGAAATTAGAAGCCGTGCAACTGTCTTTTTAGGTCTAGAAGAAACTCAACAACATATGGAAAATCCTAAGGGGAAAATTATGTGGGATGTCACAGCATATGTCCGAGAAGAAATAAGTCTTCCAGGCGAGATGCTGCAAATGCCACCAGTCTGCACGCAAAGAACACATGGCTGACATGTGTGTCTCATGTTTGAATAACTGAAAATACAAAAGCCTGTGAAATGATCAAAAAGATTTTCATTTTATTCTTTCTAAATGCTGTTTGTAAATATTACCCTTTTACTTGATTTTTGAACTCAAGAAATTAATTTTTGTTTAGTTTTTTGTTTATTTCATTTAATTTTTGCTTTTGTATTTAAAATAATCCTTAAAAATGTATAACAAGATTTTATTGCGAGTAAAAACTGCTAATAGCGTAATAAAGTATATTTAAATTATTACCTTTTAAAATACTTAAAAGAAAAGTATGAATCAGTTTTTAATCAAGAAATTTTATTTGTTGCATTTTAAACAGTAAATAAATTTGGTCTACGAGTGTAGACCGCGCGCCTAAACACGTCAGTTAAAGTCGCGCGTCTAACGGAGGGTTAAGCTTCATGTGATATGTGCCCAATAAAAACATAAATTTCATTCTCAGTTTTTAATATAACTCAATTATTATTTTAACTATCGAGAGTTCTTAAGTGATTAAATATAAGAATTCAGGATTCCTACAATGCAACATTATATGTAATTTGCTTTTTCTTAAACAATAAATAGGTATTGAAGGGATCAAAGGAATTATGAACCGATTTTTGATTTTCTATAAAAAACTTCTCCATATGTACCAACAGAAAGAGAACAAGATATATATTTATAGAACAGTGCTTAATCAGAAGAGATGATAATTTCATATTCGAACAATACGTAAACACATATAAATCAAACCGAAAAAATGCAGATACATATATACAGGGTTTCTCAGAAACTTTAGCTTCTGATTTTATGCCTTAATTGATCATAGACATATACGGTAAATTACGATGTTGCGTAAAAAAAGGTGCAAAATGCTACGAAGTCAATAAAATTTTCAAAGGAATAAACTTTAAATTTTACAAAATTTAATTTCTATACAAACCCAGCGCGAAAAATTCCCAGTGAGTAAAATGTATTCCATTCTCTAATAAGGTTATGTAAAAAATTTATGAATAATCTCAAACTTAAGTTAAAACATAGTTGGTGAATTGCCAATCCCAAATTAAAATGCAAATATTTAAAGATTTATGGCAGATGACGCGACGCAAGAATACATCATAATTAATTAACATATGCTTCATATCTTTAGTTTGAAATACAAATTTTAAAATGTATTCAACCTGAAAAATACTTTAAAATTTTATATTGTGAATTACAGAATATAACCTAAAAATAGAGCTGTATATAAATTTGTTAAAATAAAATAAAAATGTTTGATATGTTTTGTATGCAAATGTATGTCTCTGACTGGAGCATCTCATAATCTCTACAGACGCGTAATTATATTATGTTATATGTGATCTGTTATTGTCTTACGTAAGAATAACTCGCACATAAATATTTCACACTTTAAGTGCTCAGTTAGCCTGTCAGAGTAATATATCACTATACAGCAACGAATAACTTTTTGACATCATAATGCTTTACAATTTATCCGATCGCAACTCTAGCAAAACTGAGCTGGTATTTCGGCATAAATATCTCAATTCACGATATTCTTCTGGGAGATTTATTTACTTGTTAGGGCATTGAATGCCTGAAAGAGTAAGCACACGCTCTGTAAGTGTACCAGGTAGGCCCATACTTCACTCACCTTATGAAAACATTGATATTATGGTTTACTTTTTCAATCATCGACATAATAGCGTTCATACTGCTGTTTCATAAATGAAACCATCATTATCACGTGCAGCAGTGTAGAGAATACTAATACTGAATAGGTTGTACCTTTTCAGCATTCAAGGTGTGTAAGGACAGGATCCAATAGATTATCAATGTCACTTAGATTTTTGTAATTTGGCTCTTAATCAGGAATATGCTAACCTCTCTATCCTGAAAAACGTAATTAGGGCAGACGAAAGTTGCTTTAAGCAAGATGGATGCTTAAATCCTGAAAATGTGAACGCAAAATCCATAGTTAGACGCAAATCCATTCATGGTACGTGCTATTCATCATCAGGAACAATTTTCTGCGAATGCATGATGTAGTATTTTCAAAAAATCCATGCTTGTACCTATACTGCCTGAGGGTACGTCTCCAGATCACCATATTACTGCTGTGAAACACTGATGAAATAACGATAAAGGCATTCGCTTGCATGGTCCAGTCAAATTTCCCCCTAGATCACTCGATTAAATGCCTATATAATTTTTTATCTTGTCACTTGCGTACAAAGGTTTATTTGTCATCGCCCTTAAATAAAACAAAGTTGCAAAAAAAGCAGTAAATAGTTGTAATGACATCACTGAACAGGAACTTGATAGAGTGTACAGAAGTGTCATCAGGCAAATGCCTCTCTGTATTGTCATGGATGGAAAAATTTCGACCGACTCTGCAATCTCTTTTTAAAATATCATTTCTACAAGTTTGTGATACTTTTGAACCAATAAATAGCAAAATTATTATTTATTTATTTAATCGTTGCTTTTATTGTTTATTTCTGTCCAACCACCAAAAAGGCGAAAATTGGACATGATTTTTTTCAAAATATTTCAGCATATATCTATGATCAATGTTTTAGGAATAAAAGCAGTGGTAAAGGTTTTTCAGACATCATGTATATACATACACATGAAAATATACAATTCTGATTATGAAAAAAAATATTTAAAAATGGTTTATTTCGTAGCTTCTATGACTAATAATAAAATAGTAATTTTTATTAAAATAGTTGAATATATATTACTAAAAATTAATTGATAACTTTAATAATATATATTGATATTTTCTATCATTAATATAATTAGTCAAATATATATTAATAATAGAACAAAAATAATTTAAAAACATAGTTAATTATCTGTTTATCAAAACTGAAAATGTATTTTTAGTTTCCATAGTCATAATTTAAAAATTATTTGTATACCAGATTCAAAAATGTTAGCTAAAATAATTTTCTTCTGTCTACTTTGGAAAAAAATAAATTAGTGTTTGATTTCAAAAAGAACTTTTTAAGAATAATCTTTTAGAAAAGTATATGCGTCACAAAAAACCAAGGCCATTTCTTTGCTAATGAATTAAAAAGTTTAATTAACTTCTGAAATGTTTTTAGAAACAAAATATTTAAATTTACTTACAGAATACATTTTCTTGGAATAGGGAGAAATTTTATTTCAAATTTCTAAGAAATCCTGATTAATTTTTTAATATTGACTTTTCATTAAAGGTCGTTTAAAAATAAGATTTGAGAAAAGATGAAAATCATATTAATTTTCATTTTGGGAAAAAAAAAACATTTGTTAAAGGATTTTGCTTAAATCATTTATTAATTCTAAGAATGCACGCAAGCAACATTATTATTTTTTATATTTAATTCAGACTTAGCGCAATGTTCATTATCTTATGATTACAGTTTGTGAGCAGTAATTTCAAAGTAAAAATGTATTGACAAAAAAAAAAGGTAAGACAAAAAGAGGTATGTTGACAAAAAAAGGTATGTTGCCCATATGAATCAATACTCTTTTTTAATCGTTTCGAAATCATAATAAGTTTTAATTTTTATATAATAATTTGTCGTTTCAATAACAGCTAATTATTTTTCTGTAACTATTGATTTTTTTTTCACCTTGTTTTGAAGCGAATGTGAAAAAATTGGCTCTAGGAACAAAAGCATTTAGCAAATTGGAGATTTGTGATGACAATTCATGCATAAGTTAAATGACTATTTTTATTTTTTAAATCAAAAACTGATATTAGAGGCCGTTGTATAATAATACAAATGTAACTTCAATCTAATAAATCACTCATAACATATTAGTAGGTAATTAATTAATTAAATGGGTTTAAAATTAATAATTTACTAATTTAATAATTAAATAATAATAAATATTAAATAATAATAAATATTAAATAAATAATAATTAATTAAATAATAATTAATAATTAATATTAATTATATGCCGAATTACTTTTAATAATAATAAACAAAATTATATAATATTAAAATGCAGCTAAATACATAAGTAATAAAATGTTGAAAATGTATTAAGTAGCAATTAAATGAGTTGAGGCTGCATGCGGGATAATGAAGGATTAAAGAATTTGGAGTTTAGGAAAAAGAGCAGAGGCTCTATCCTAGCCGTGTTTTTAGTCAAAAGTATTCAAGAGTTGGCTAATAAAGCCGCTTTCTGAGATCAAAATATTCGAGAAAATTCTCTAGCAACTCGAAAGTCGCTTTTGTAAATACTGAGTCAGGCAAGTTTTTCAGGAATTAGTCTCAACCCGTTTTAAATATTCAAAAACAATTTCAACAACAGAAAATAGTAAATTTACTTTTTAATGTAAAATTTGAGCTCAGAAGCTAATAAATCAAGTGCGATAAGGCACCAATCGATTGCTCTTAAGATAAATATGTATATCCTATTTTATTTACATGATTCACAGGATTTTGATTATAATCTATTATTAATACTTATTGAAATGTTTTTGACGATATAAAATTTGCTAAAATATATCATATTCTTCTTCAATTAAAAAATTCCTTGATTTAAGAAGCTTTTTATTTTATTATTTAAGAATAATTATCTGAAAAAGATTTCTGCTTAGGGGCGAATTCATATCGAAACGCATATTGAATTGCTTCGAAGTCTTCCAATTGTAGGGATATCATTCTGTAGGAGCCAGGTGGTTTGGTAGTAAAGTCTTTATCTTCTCTCTTTCGAAAAGTTTCAGGTTTGAGACAGGTTTCGAACGAAGAACTAGAATCTAGTGCTTCCATGGGGGAAAAACACCATTACGTTGTAGAAGTTTTGAGAAAGGGGTGCAAGATTTCGTCCCTGGCTTCTAAGAGCAATTCAAAATTCAAACAATTCCTGTCCCCAAATTACCATATTGTTATTTTAAAATGGAATATTAATGTAACTAAAAATAAAAGATAATTTCATCATTTAGTGTCAAATGAAAAGAAAAATTTCCTTTGAAATGCTTAAGTCTAAAACATATTTTACTAAATATAATTCATAGGAATGGGTAACAAGGTAAATGTAATTTGCACGATAGGACATTTATGAGCCCAGACATCGTAAAAAATATCCGTTTGAAAAATTTCACGCATATTGCTGAAAACAAGTTTTAATTTGTATGATAGAAATATCTGTATTAATTTGTAGATTAAAAATTTGTATTATCTGACATCAAGTTTTGATTTTATGATAAATAGAATTTATTTTCAATTTCTTATGTAAGTGTTTAGCTTATCTTTATGTGATATTATTTAGAAATAATGACATATAAATGATTGCACCACCATATGAATGAACATTTTATGAAGATTGCGAGCTAGTTGATTTCTATCATAAATAAAGTATTCCTTTAAGAAGTGCATTTTAAACAACACTTTACGAAAAAGTGCACAATATTTCCTTCTATAAATTTGTCGATAATTTTTAAAAGTGTTATCTCTTTTTTTTCGAGCAATGCCAAAATTAATGAATTTTACTCTGTATTGAAATTATTACTTTTACGTTAGGACAAATGATACAAATTAATTGAAAATGGGCTTTTTATGATATAGGATATATATTTGTTCTGATTGTTTCTTTCTTCTTCGAATATAATTGCTAATCACAGTTAATATGTTCTAATGTTTCTGTTATATACCTTTGAAATTAAATATTTTCTGTTTGGACTTTTCTTACGTCCATATCTGAGTCTGCTCAGCATCTATGTTTATAGCGTTTCTTGGTGCAAAGGCTAAGCATTTGAGACAACTTATGTACACTTAGGTTTTTAAATGTTCTTGTATCATAAAAAACATTACTCTTATGGATATTTGAATATTTCTTGCATTAAATAATTTTCAGAAACATTTGTAATCAATTAGTATATTTTAAATATTACTTGACATTCATTCTTTTTCTGAAGATGATTATATGTATGTTATTTGTTTGAGAAAATGAATATGTGAAAATACCAAAGAATGATATTTTATACAGCTATTTAAACTGTTTTCTCATTTTCCATGTTAAATTTTGAAATGAAAGATGTAGAATAAATAAGTCCCAATATACCTCAAAATTTGCTTCTTAGTAATTAGCAGCATTTTAGTCTGTCAACCAGTTCCTTAAACTTTTATTGAATGCTATTGAGAATATAAAGTAGCAATTTGCTGGTTATTCATTAAATTCACATACATTTTAATTGATGTCCAATAAATTTGGAGTAAGTAGTGCTTTAAAATAATTACAAGTAAAATGAAATAAAAATTTACATTTTATATTTCAAAAATTAAAGACATTTCACATAAAGTAATTTTTAAATAGTGTAAATATATTAATAAGAAAATGTGCAAGCATGACTTTATTTCTAACTGAATTGTGGAACTAAAAATATTCCTATATAATGCAACTTTTCAGCTTATAAATAAAGACGTTATAAACTTTTCATTCTTTCCTTTTCGAGCACGAAATGCATTGCTCTTCTCGGAATGTTCGAATATTCCTTTCAGTTTGCCCTTTCTTACTGCTTTTGGAAACTACTGACATGTTCTGCATTATTTCATATTTTATATCCTATGTAAGTTCCAAAATGCATTCAATGGAAAATCCATTTTGATTTTCTTTATGAAAAAAATTACAACTGGGTGTTGCTTTTATCAAAAATAATTGCATTTTAGCTTTAGCAATGTATAACCGGGTTTTTAATCTGGTTTGAATATAAATTCTGGTTCAGATTGAACCTAGAATCAGAACTGAGAGAACTGAGAATTGCATACATCGGTAAGAATTGAGGAATTTCTTTCATCGAGTGAAAACTCGAACATAGTAATTGCATTCTCAGAACTGAGAATTTGCTCATCTGAGTAATTGCATACATCTGAGTAACAGTGACTTGAGGGATTGCATACATCGGCTGACTATTGCATACATCTTTTCAGAACTGAGTAATTACATACATCGGCATGCATTGACAAATTATGCCTGGAGTAACCACAAACCTGGATAATGGTATGTTTTTATTCACAGAAATTGGATGGTCATCTTTCTTCTGAAGCTCTCTAAACAACTGACAACCATCAACATTCTCTAGTCAGTGTCGAATTTCAGAGTTCATGATAAGAAAATTAGTCCACTTGCTATTAAAGTTAAAATAATTTTCGAAAATTTAATACAAAAAAGATTATGAAAAGTTTTTGCCCACAATACAAAGGAAAAATAATAAATGGCAGCAAGAAATACAAAGGAATTTCAAGGAAAAAATAAAAGGTGCAAAATATTTTATTATCAGGTGATGAATCTCCTTCTGTTCGTTTTTGCTATTGCCTCGTTTAAAATAAAATTAATTGTCTATAATTAATTGCTATAGTCTATTATTGATAAATGTGGCTTTTATTTATAAGCAATAAATAATAACTTCTTCCTTTCATCATCTACTGCTTATTTTATTTACCACATTATTCTCTACTCCTATTACCATTTTGTCGGAATAAAAATAAGTTTACTTGAATAAGCTTCAAATTCTTGTCCATTATATTAACATAGCATAATAATATCAAAAATTGCAAATTTAGAAGAAAAAAAATATTTTTTTTCTTATAAAGAAGAAAAACGTTTGAAGAAACGAATTTAAAAATCATAATATTACTATACATATGCCCATGTTAATTGAAATTATTCCTTGATCATGAGAAAATTTTTTTGATTTTATAACTAAATAATATAAGGTATTATTACATAATTTACTTGTACAATATCTCTCAGAGCATCCTTTTTTTAGTTAGAATCCCAATTATTTGCAAGTAAGGACATACCCAACTAGAAATATATATTTTATGGTTTCTTGTTTTTGAGATTTCCTTTCTTCTTATAAGTAATGAGAAAAGTCCAGTGACTTGCAAGTAAAAGCGTATCTACATCAAAAGAAGAATACTTGTTTCTTTATCTTTGATACTTTTCTTTGTGACTCAAAATCCCACAGATTTCGATGCAACTGCACAATCCTTTTTCTGTGCATCTGATATTCCCCTCATCAAATCCGATCACTGATTTGCGTTCTGTAAAAGATTCCAAACTGCTACATTGCTGCATGAATCACGGAATCTTCCAATTATTTGCGAGTCTTCTCTCTCAACCAAATAATGTATATCAATGGCAGAATATTTGCAGAAAAAGGAAGAATATGTAAGTAAGCATGCATATATCAATATATATTTTATCTTTATGATACCACTGAATTTGTTGCATTGCGGAATTTAAGAAATAAGATAAATTAACAGACTTTACAGAAAAATGTTAGAGAAAAAAATTAAAATGTAGAAACAGTATAGAAAAATGTTAGATTATTAAACAAATTATAATTACATGTTAAATAAGATTTTAAACATAAGTTTTGAATGTAGATCAATATTATAAAAGCAAACAAATATTCCGGGTATATATATTTATTTTTACGCAAAGAACAAAAAGCAGTAATTAACAGGTAATAAGTAAATGTTACGGGCGCTGTTAAAATAACACTCAGCGAATTATTGCTTTACTCTTAATTGTATGAAATAGATGAAAAATGTTTTTAAAACTCCTCGCATATATATTATATATAAAAGGATTATTTAATTTACAAACTTATATATTTTGGGGAGGAAAAAACACCCAAACTTATATTCTTAACATTTTATATAATTATTCTAGACCTAAAATTCAGATATTTTCTTTAATATTTAGCTGCTCCAGCAAATGAATTGACTTGATTTTCAAGGAAACCTACATTTTTTGTCTTACATATAATTTATTTAAGTTTACATTTCGAAGTAAACTATATGAAAATATTCTTTGCTCAGCCATAATGATTACTACTGAATGTTTCTTCATTTAAACTGTACATTAAGATAAATTATTTTATTCTTCAAGGCCTTAAAGAATCATTTTATTAGAAAAACTGCAATTTTTTCTATGCATTAATTTATCCCAGCAAAAAGAAAAGAAACTATATCAAAATATCAGATGATCAATTATAGAAAGATATTACTACCTTCTCTGTATTTCCCAATTATGAAAAAAAAAAATCTAAAAGTTTATTTCACTGCTGATTTGTTCAAATGTATGTATGCATTCAGTTTTAGAAGCACAAGCTTTTATTTAGCAGTAAACAATACTTTATAATTTATATGCTACACTAAAGCTCGTATTCAGTCATATAATTTAATACATTCTTAAAATATAAAATATTCTGTTGATTGTTTAAAAATCTTTGATGAAAATGGCTTGCTAGCAATTGTACATTTAAGAAATGACATTTTCTTTTTAAAAAAATATGCTATTTATCGACATTTTCTTCATAATCACATTTTTCAAAATAATTAGAATATCTTAAATTGAAATGACATCAAAATGTCAAATAAACAGTTAAAAATATTTAATTGCTTTTTTATATAAAAAATATAAGTCTATAATGGAAATGTTCAAAGTATATACTGTCCAAGAAATAGAATTCATTTCAAGTCTATTTAATTCAAAATATATTTTGCTCTTTTATTCATTCATAAAATTATCTCTATGAATACTTTTTCTAAAATCTGCATGGAAAGTATCTCAAAAATTCTCAAAAGCTTTTACGTTTTACAGAAAATATTTCAGAGCCATTACTTAAGCTTAACTAAAGAACAGAATGCATAGTGAATGGTTAAATATCTAAATAAATTAGAATACAAAAAAAATGCTCTTTCCTGAAAATATTTACTAATGGAATTCAATATTATTCTGTGTGGAAGTAGTTTAGCTCAGTTAGAGAATATTACAGTTTAGTAGGTGAAATCTCTATTTTTTCATCTAAATAAATTGAAAACAAGGAATTCTATCTAAGAAGCACTTAAATGTTTTGCTCATTCTAATGGAATAAAATAGTATAAGCTTTTCAAGAGTAGATTAGAAATAGCGAAGGCAAATACACATGACTGGATAATGTTCAAAAGAATTAAACGAATATAATAGTGAAGCAATGGAAGGCTATTACTTAGGCTAAAAATAAATGGTAAAACTTGGAGGCACAGTATTGATTTCTAACAAGCTATAGTGATAAGGATTAATATCCTTTCAAACAAACACTTGTAAGTAATTTTTGTAATAAAAGAAATATACGAAATAAAAACTTTAAAATTCTGCTGGAGTGATTACCTTAAAATTAGTTAGATATATATTCTCTAACAGAGTTATTATCGAAATAACGCGCATGCCAATAGTGAAAAATATTTACGAAATATTAACTTTTGATGTGAATTTGGCTTTCCTACTGAATTTATTGTATGCAACTTATAGAGTGTTTTGACAATTAATGCCTAACATATGACAAAAATTATCAGAAAATCGAAACTGTGACTTAATTAAATTTTTTTAAAAAAATATGATGCATAACTACAGCTATAGTCACTAAAACCTACACAACAGATTTGGTATATTTCAGACTCTGCGAGTTTTTGAGGTGTTTACATGATTCTTGAAGTACAGTCCAGGAAATTGAAACTGTATGGAAGGACTATCAGAAAATCGAAAATCTGACTTAGTCACATTTTTTTTAAAAATGTGGCACATAACTACAGTTATATTAAGAGAGATCCACACAACAGATTTGATATATTTAAGATATTGTGGGTTTTGAGTTATCGTGTTTAGATGATTCTGGAAATACAGTCCAGAAGAAGTCAACCCCTTGTTGGATTTGCCACAAAATATAATTGACGTCTACACAGTAGATGTCAAATCTGTCTATCGGTTTTTGTCCATTTAACACTTTTCAATTTGTCATTATCCTATTAACTGATGATTCTACAAAAGATTTCCTCTGAATGGATTTTACTCAAAATTTGTCATAAATTGAAAATGCGATGAAAAGACTATATACCAAATTTTATCTATCTAGCTTGTAGTCATTTTGAGGATCAGAGAGGGGCTGACATGCAACCAAAAAAATTTTCAATGTGGTTTTTGAACTCTGGACTGTCTAAAACGTGGAGACTGGCAAAAATTTTACTTTAGTTTTGTTTTGATGACTACAATATCTCTCTACATTTCATATATCAGAAGTTAAAAACGGAAAGCATCAACTAAAAAAGAATATATATAAGGCTGATTTGACGGCTTATTATAATAGATATTTTAAAAGATACTTCCAGAAAAATATGATCCGTCAAAATTTATTACCCATTTGTGAAGACTGAATTATTTATTCAATTTTTCAATCAATGATGATAATTTTGTCACTGTAAAATACAAACAATTTCCCAGTAGTTAAACAATTATGACACTTATTACTAGAAAAAGATGCGTTGCTTACGTCATACTTGGATGAGGAAACAAGTGATTCAACTATAAATCACACACATATCTATTCTTAACTTATAATAATAATTTGATACGCCTAAGAATTACTTTATAGATAAAGCTACTACATTTCAATGCTGTGATAACTTCAAGTGTAACTGTAACAAAACTAACTACCGTTGGACGCCAAAACTATTCCTGCAAGGTAAAAAGAAAACTCTTAAGGAAACAAGCTTTAATTTTTTAATTTTTTTTAATGATACATTAAAGAACATAACACAGGAAAAGTAATAATAGGATAAATAATTATAACAAACATTTAACGAAAAAAAGGCAATTCTCGAGGGTAAATACCATGCTTAATCTATGATTTTAAAGCCCATGCTGAAGTTTTATCAAGCGGCCGCTAGGGGGCACACAACATTCTAAGGGTCTGGAAAAGTTGTCCGGCTACACATGTCTGTTTCTCATAACTTCTGTTACTTTTAATATGCAATCATAAATTAATGGAAAGGACTAGAAATTCACCATATTCATAGATTAGAAATGCATTACATTTCTTCTTTCTTCCAGGGTCAAAATCCGTTTTATTTTCTCTCCGAAAAAATGGAAAATCGAAAAATTATTTTTTAGACATAATAAATTTACAATAAATAAATAAATA
>JAPMOQ010030274.1:3148004-3166481 GCA_026543055.1 Argiope trifasciata | reverse complement strand
TTAATAATATAGCACTTGACCTTACTGCCATGAAAACACATATTTATGCAAAACATAGCACATATTTATTCAAAATCGGATTTCCTGACCAGAATAATTCAAGATTCGTGGTATGATTGCTTAATCTAAATATATTCTTTCTCGGATACTTTCATCTTTCTCCATCTTCGTATATCTTAGCTTCATATATCTATCCGATTGATTGTATATGAGGCGAAATGGAGAGAAGGTCAAGTGTTATAATCATAGTGGAGATATATGAAATAATATTCGTATAACTATCTCATGATATTCTCCTGATAATCTCCTTTGTTCTGAAACGCAGTCAGACATTTAGAAAACCAAGAAGAATGGAGCATTTACCTGTCGTAAGAAACATACGACATTTGTTCTTATATACCAGCCCTAGTAACAATTAAATGGTATACATACATTTAACCGAATTGCTATCAATTTTGCGTAGTTCTGATTACAGTTTAAAGATGTCATCAGTTTGAGTTTGAAAAAAAAAAAAAAATTAATGAACTTTGAAAATAAATATATACCTTGTTTAAAGTTTTTTTTTTTAGTATTATCCTGAATCTACTGATAAAGGCTTTGGGTGATCTGTACTCTTATTTTTTTATTTATTGGGTAAATGATAAATTTCGAAACTTATTTTTCATACTTGTACCGTGAAAAATATGATTTTAATTAATCTGATAAAAATAATATGAATCTGATAAAAAATACTTTGGCATTCGTAGATTCAGATATCTTATCAATATTTCAAATGCAGCCTGCCTGATGTATTGATTATCTTGTATGACTATAATCAGCTAAACAGTTATACAAGATAATATTCATAGTTTTGCTTCGGGATATGAATAATTAAATTAAAAAAGACTTTTCCCGTGGAATGATATTGTATATAAATCCAAAATACCAAAGAAAATAATTATTCTGTAGACATAGCACTTTAATAAATTTTCAAATATTGTTTTCAGGAACAGTAATATACTTTATTCGATGAAAATTTAAATGATTTCATATTCTAAATTTCAATAGCAGTATTTTTAAAAATGAGAATAATTGTTTTAAATGGAACTTTTATAAGAAATTAATTATTTAAATGGCTATTAAAAAGAAATAGAAGCATTTTTATAAAAATAAACTTCAAATTCATTAATTATTATTGTGACACCAGGAAATGTATATTTTACGCATTAAAAAGACATATATTAAACAAATTAGTCACTTTGCCGTACTATTTATGCGTATTAAATTCATTAAATCAAAATCTTTCAGAACTGTTTTTATTTTTTATTCGCAATATGAATACCTAATTTTTTTACAAATAAAACATGGTTAGAATTTTAAATTTTTATAAAATTTGGTTAAAAAAGGAAATGAATATTTTAGTAATGGTGATAATTTAAAAATAAAATATATTACTGAAGACTGTTTGATGCGTTATTCAAAACTGTGGAAAGAGTAATATATTTGTTCATTAAAATTTCTTTTTAATTTTTGATAATTCTAAGGCAGTATTTTCTGTTCAATCAAAATTAAGAAAAAGACTTATAAAATGAATAAAATGTTTTGAAGTAAAAAATAAATTCGATTTACTGGTTGTTTGTAAAGGAAAACCTTATTAAAATTTTTTAAATCTTTTAATTCCAAAAAATTAGTCCAAGTTTTCAAAAAAGAGAGAGAGAGAGAGAGAAAGGTGCAAGGAATAAAATTATTAAAATTAAATATCAGAAAAATATATAGTAATTTTATCATTCATTATCTTTACTAGACTGAATTTATTAATTAAACCAAAATCAAGTCCTTTATATATATATGCTCTTTTTGAGAATGATTAAATTTTACATTATTTAAACATACGCTATAGAATGTGCAAGAGAAAAAGTTAATTAAGGTACTTTTTTTTCTAAAAAAAAGACTTATTTTCAAAAATGTATATGATTATCAAATTTGAAATACGAAACAAACTATACGAATTTTCGTTTGATGATAAATTCGTCATGAGCAAAGTTAATCAAATTTCCGCTTAGACGAAACAATATTTTTAATTAATAAAATTAAAGGAACACGAATTCAAAAATTATTTAAGAATTAATTAATTAAAAATTAGCTGTTGAAATTTTATTCAGAAAAATCAAGTCGAATTTATTAGTCACCATTTGGCAACACTTCGAACTCTCCCTCGAAAATCAGCAAGCGGTTTGATAAGATTGGGAAATAACGCTATTCTTGCAACAGTTTGAAATAAATTTAAACCGAAAGGTAATTGGTAAAAAGGGAAAACAGAACTTTTTTTACGATGAGTTTAAATTTTACCGCATCGATTTTTATAACGAAATCTCCTAAAAAGGGAAGACAAGTCGAGTGAAAATGTGTATGAAGTATTGCCATTTTCAGATTTCACAGCAAGTATATATTTAAAGCATAGTTATTAATCCATAGCTATGTCAAGATACAGTACAAAATATCAAATATTCATGAAATCTGATTGAGGTACATAAATGTTATTGCGTTTTATTAACTTCGGAGAGCTATAAAACGAGATCACAAAATCGATTTTTAAAAATGGTCTATTAGGATATTGATATAATCTTAGATATTTGATACTATTATCATATCAGAACATGATACTGTTTTTTCTTGAGATTTTTAGAGTCTCAAAATGTGAAGGTAATAAATTGTTGAAATTTCAAAATTCCTGCAAATTGTTGGAGCCTCAAAACGAGTAGGCAATATATTGGCGATTGATCCTTTTTATTTTTATTTCAGAATCGCTTTGGATTTCTTCGCAATAACATTATAACGCTGAATGTACTGACCCGGGTGTTTACAAAGTGCAGAACCATTCTCAATTTCAGGATTTTTTATAATTTATAATTTACCACGGTTACAGCCGTAATTGACACAATATTCAGACAAAATTCAGGACTCATTTCTGTAGAAGCCAAAGCTTCTCTGTGGATCACGCAATGTGTCCAAGCGTACTGAGGAGATTTTAGTTTTACCAAGGCTTGAATATCTTGTAATCTTCCAGGAATTGAACTAACATCATAGGTGCATATTCTGACACAATCTTCCCATTCTATGTTAGCATAGTTCATTAAATTATTTTAAATTGCAAATAAAGCAAGTGCTATTGCTTTGAGTTATATTGAATTGCAGAAAAGTAGTTCCTCTATTATTGAAAGATTATCACAAATTAAAAAAATGAAAATAATTTGTTACGCAGCTTTGAGAAAAGTTGACACTGTACATCTTAAGCCATATCACCAATTCAACGAGATATAGTATCATTTGAAAGAGGCGTGGACTCCAATTGTTTAGAAAGTTTATCTCCAATCACAGTTTCTACAATCTCAATTGCTGCTGGCAAAATAAAGTCCTCATTCATGGTGTGAGGTTTTTACATCAGGATATTTTATATGAAACTTTGTAAGATCCAATCAAAGCTTTTTTATTCTTAGACAAAGTTTCATTAAAAATGATTCTAATTTTAATTCGAAGAATTATCAGAATTTGTTTAAATACTCACTATGAAATGTTTTCATATGCCGTTTAAGTTTATGAAGTTTCTAAGCATATGATACAAAGATGTATTTCTTCTTCATTTACTTCAGTACTGATAAACCCAAAATTTAAATATTCTTGAGAATATTTTCTTGATTTCTCTACGCTTGTATGTGTACTTGTTGATGCGTGAATATCGTCTCATGTTCAGATCAAAAATTTATCCATGAGACTGCATAAATCTGCTGCCTTGAATATTTAATATGGTGAGTTCCAATTAACACTAAAACATATATGGCAGACACATTCACGTTAGATTCGATAGCAATAGAGAGATCGACATGAAAGAGACTGGGTGGAAGAATATATATATTCCTTTGTCTTTCTCAATATCGATACAGAATATTTTCATAACATTTACATTGCTTAAACATTGTGAACTTCATTCATAGATTCATGAAAATGATTTATAAGGCATCGTTAACCATTTAACATGTTATTCAATGATATAGAATGAAGATGAAAAATGTTTTTAGGAGAAAAGTAACCTAAAAAATTTTTGCCCTCGTATTTATTTGGAATGCTTTATTTTGCTTTTTAACTGTTAAAAAGCTGAACTTTTTTCTGAGTTTGATGCATTATCTATCAAAGTAAAACTCGAAGGAATGTTGAGTGTGCAATTTTTATAGTAATTATAGAAAGCAAATAGGTATGATTTAATCGTTCATTATAACAGTTTGAGTAAAATAAATTTTGTAAACTCATATTCTATCTCTATTTCAGCCTGTATAAATTAAATAATTAATAAAACAGCAGTAGGAAGTTCATTTAACCCAGTTTTTTTCGAGCTATGGAATTGCCACTGATTTCACTTTTCAATTAATAATATTTATGTATTACCCTCTATGAGAAATATTAATATTTCCAGACTTCAATTTTTGTAAATGTAAAAAAATATACTGCGTATGATGTTATATAATCAAAAAGTCTATTTCTTAAGTTATAAACGTTAAAAAAATTGTCACTCCTTTTCTTTTAATACTTTGTAAATAGCATATCTTTTCTGCAATACCTGCTGCTGTTTTATATTAAATAAAATTATTCATTAATCCTGATATTCTATCAAAGTGTGTGGGAATATGCATCGTTTTCATGCATTGCCAAATTGAGATTTGTGTGTATTAAAAAAATAAACTGTTTAAATTATTGGAAGAGATTTTGTATGCATAATTTCTGGGTTTATTTTCATTATCAAGAAAAAATAAACCTCCTAAATGATGCCTTTATAATTGTAAAAACTTGTCTTCTTTTTGTTAAATAATTATTTTATTAACATTAAAATCGATTGCTAAATTTATCTCCACATCAGAAATAAAACAAATTTGATATTTAATAATCTTAGCAGTGATTATGTTGACCTGCAACATTAACAAATAGCTTCAAATTTTATCAAAGAAATAGTTATAATTACTTATTAATATTTTATTAAATGAAGCTTTTATTTTAGCATTCTGTTTTGATATCCTACTAGAAGGAAAACAATGAGCATTAAACTAGATGTTAAAAAAGTACAAAAATGATTTGCACCTTTTTCAAATATATTCTTTAACATTTATAAAATTATCCGAATGAAAATTCTAGCTGATGAATTGAAGAGTAGGAGCGTAGCAAACAAACTGTATATTTTTCTGAAGAATCTTTTGATGGTACCTAAACACATTTTTAAATCAGTAATTAAAATTGTATTATTTGCTATCACAATTAACAAAATTTCGTAGATGCATATAGAACCGATAAGATACTCTACATCCTTCAAACACATGAAATTTAAATCTCAAACTTTTTCTAAGATTTGACCATTGAGCTTTATGATCATATTTCGGAATTCGATAAATTAAAATACAAATAAAAAAGATCGATTAGCAATGAACGAAAATTTTATATTTCAATGTCAACTATTAACGTTGTTACTAATATTTGGAAAACTATGGATTATGTAAATATTTTTCTATTGCCGTTTCTTATTATATTGTTAAATAAATGACATTTTTTTAACTATAGCGAAAACAATAACTTCTTAAATATTTTTGAAAACGGTATCAAGATCATTTTTTATCAGATTAAGAGAAAAATAAACATATTCAATGAATGTCAGAATTATTATGTCATATGCGTTTGAGAGTACATTAATGTCTGAAATATACATATTAACTAAAAGAATAAACCGACTATTTTTATGCATTTTTTTATAACTCACCAGGTATGTATGTTATGTCGATAACCAATCAATAAATGTATGTTTTACACTGGACTATTTAAAAATGTTTAATAGCTTGTCACAAAAATTTTATTTGGGCTTAAAAAGTTTGACAAAATTGAATTTCCAAATGTTGACAGTTTCATCCAATAATACGAATGAAATTTCGGTTTTCTTTTGTGCTTGTATTTGAAATATTTATCACTTTTACGATATTTTGCAATAGCCAGGTAATACTATGACTGCCTTGAGACACTAATATCTTTGACTAGAATAATAAATAATGCCCCCAAGATCTGATGATAAGATCTGATCGCCCCAAGAAAGCTAGTTTATAGCTTTAAAAAGAAACTTTACAGCAATTGAAGCATAACTATACATGATATATTCTAAAAACAAAAAACTGAACCGTAATAGATGTGTAATAGAGTATCTCATAAATATTATAGCTTCTTAGCTCTTAGAATATTTTCAATAATCATTTACATGAATACAAACTCGCTTATAATGAGCTATTATTTCATAACAAGAAGTTATATGTAGTTAAACTAATTGAGAAAAAAAGAGTGAACAATGATATCAGATTCAGGTTAATGAACTACAGTTGCAACATATCGGGGCCTATAGAGTAGAGGCAAAAGTAACCTAACTTTTTGGTTTGTGTTTGCAACTGATTTACATCTAAGCAAAATATTACAATATTTATAATAAATTACAACTATTTTGATTAACATTTGTTATGGATATACCAACATTTTGTATGTTAACATTTACTTTAATAATAAGATACAAGCTTTCTGTATAGAATAGGTTTAAAATTAAATTTATAGGGACAGTAGGAATCTTAATCGTCTTTACAGCCCTTAACTGGTAAGATGCGGTCTGACAGACTACAAAAGACAAACTTTCAGTCACGCTTATTCCATTTGTAATACATTTGAATGAACTGACCTTGTAGCTTCCTGTTTCGTAACCTCCACTGCACTAACACTGTTGCGGCCTGTTTCAGAGGAGGCGTTTCTAAATATTTCAGCTAATTCTTACCACGTCATTTCTAAGACCGAACCTCCCTGTTAGTGCACTAGTGATAAACAAAGTTTAGTGGATGGCGCTAAAATTTGGGACTCGAAATATCCTCTAATTTACTGATCCTCTATGCAACACTCCTTCAGTGAATTTTAATTGAAGAAAAAATTGATTTTCGTGATGAGGATAATTATACAGATTTTTGTTTTCGACGAATGTTCTCATTCGGAGGATTCTAATGCGTATGCTCAAATATAATTAATTTTTCTAATAAAAATGTGTTTTGAAAAAAAAATCTAAAGTATATTAATATACCATGATAAATATCTACGAAATTAATAGGCTGAATTGTATGCTTTACTTAACCTCTATGTTTAAAATGCCCTTAAAAATCGATGGTGCCAATAAAAAAAGGGTCAATTTTATCCATTGTCATTTTTTTTTTCTTCGTATATTTGTTAAATTTTCCTCTATATTATTTTCTATATACTTTTGTATACTATAAAATTAAATATGATTTAAAAAGTAAAAATTTATACGTTTTTTCAAGAATATTATTTGATGTACCATTTAATTTGAGAACAGATTTGTATGCTCCACCTCAATTTTTTCAATGATAATATTTTTATAAAATAAAGAATTTCTCAAACATATTTATACGTCAAGAAAAACATCTACGGAATATATTGATATGCTTTCTTACAAATACTTTGATCCGAGAGTTTAATTTGATTGCAAAGAAAATGTGATATTCTAGACCACCACTCCCCAATTAAGTTGTAAATTTTCACCTCCTCATTTAAGGGTTAATTATTAACAATAATCAATGATGTAATTTCTAGAAATTATTACTTCTATTTGTTTTAAAGATTCTTTACTTTATTGTTTCTTTATTATGAAATAAATATTCAAGAATTAAAAAAAAATGTTAATTTAGTCAATATTTTATCTTAAATAAAAATCAACTCATTGTACCCTGAAGTTTTCAAAGTTTAATAAATATGCACTATGTATGGTATTTTTTACATCATTTGGAGACTTTATATTAAATATGTAGCTCTTGCCGGCTTAATCTTTCCGCTTATGATGATGCCCTTATCAAATGGTCACATTACCCATGCATTAAATTACACTTGCAATTTCCTTCGCAAGCACAGACAGAAAAAAGAAAGGAAAATGCTTTGGGAAAAGTTCTTAACTACTAAAGACCTCTTGGGGCTTTTAAAGTACAACTATCTTTGAGAATTAATCAGTCGTTAGCTACAAAGTTAAAAAGGTATATCGAATGATGATTTTGAACAGTCAATCTTTATGTCATTATATTTATCGGTCATTCGCCACTTTTTCAGATATGTCTTTATGACTCAATGTTTTATAAAAATAACTCAAGAGTATTTATGAGATTAAATAACAGATTGCTGGAATGGGAGTCAATATATACATATGTAATGTTGATCACTAATAGTTTTGAAGTTACATTATCGATATTAGATTTCAGTTCATGAAGATTCAATTTAAGAACAGATTACATAAAATACATTAATTTTGCTTCTTGCATGAAGAACGAGTTAGTCTTTTTACCCTTTATTTCTTCAATGTTGATATATTTAGTTATGTTGTTAAATTTAGTCTTGATTCATGCAACTAATTCTAGTACTAAAAATTCAAAGGCCATGATTACCTGGTTGATAGAGTGTTGAACTAGTTTCCGTTAAGGTTGAGAGTTCGAAAGCCCGTCATACGAAAACTATTCGTGTGTATTGGTGACCAACACACATATAAATCTGTCGTAGTCATAAATGTCTCCAAATTGAGAGTAATACTACTGGGGATACTGGTTCAAACTTGATTGTCCTCGTATTCAGGTTTAAATTACGATCTGTAGATGAGTGAATGAAATGCAGGAATGAAGTCCACCCTGTAAAAAAAGTTGTATTGCTTAAGTAACTAAGTCGCACACTTGAAATTAAAAAAAAATACTTTATAATATATGTATGGTTATAACCATATGCATATAACAATATGCATGGTTACATATGGTAATATATAGCTAATATAATTATATATAGCTATATATAATCATAGTTCTGTTGTGAAATTTGAATATGTTGCTGTAAAAAGTGTATTGAAAGTGTATGAGATCTGTAAAAAGTGTATTTAATTTCTCCTGAGTAAATGATAGGAAAGGGAAGAATAAGGAGATAATGTCTACTAATGTGGTGAATTTTTAAGTGTTTAAACTGAAATATTATATTCAATGTATACAAATGAAATCTTCCAATGCCTTTTTAGTCCAAATTTTCTGTCGTGAAATATTGTTTCAGTAAAACCCACGACGCATATCCTTGAAATTTTATATATATATAATACCAAAAGTATTATGAAGAAATTAACTAAAGATTTATGTCTAACGTCAATAGTTTTTTTTTTATTTTTTTAGCAGTTTATTACTAGGAATACCTATGGTAAATACATTTTTTCCACCCTAAAGATGCTGTAACTTTTTTTATTTGTATATTTTTCTCCACTTTTAGTTTATTGCCTTTATAAGTATGCTGAGTTAAAAAATCATTTAAATTGAAGAATTTTAATTTAGCCTCGAGAGTTTTGAATATCGCTCTAATTTCATAAAATTTTACTTAAAATGTCATTTAATTGATTAAATTATTTTTTTTTCTAATTGATGTTATTCAGCGTTTTGAGTCATAACAATCAAGTAATTCTTCTAAAATTTATAAGCAAAGATTATTTTTAAAGGTATCTTTGTACCCAGGCAGATACAGGAAAGTGGTAAAATTTATCTTTTCAGAAAATTAATTTCCCACTTTTATTCAAAAAAGCATGGAAAATTTCACTCACTGCAGAAATGAACGATTTGGATAGATAAGAAAAGTCTAAAGTTTATAAATTATTCTTTGACAATGATTCTAACATTAGCTTCTATGACAGAAGAATCGGACTTTTTGTATTTATTTCGAAATATATGCTCTGTAAATTTTGGTAAACATAGAATGTTTTACAGTTATTTAAATGCGAAAAAAATTTATGCAACAATATTTACAATCATTATATATCAGTAAAATATATTTTTCTGTTTTTTTACTGAGTTTACTTTCTTTACTGAGTTTACTGAGTTTACTTTCTGTTTTTTTTACTTTGTCTTTAGATTTTATTTATCATACAAAATATCATATCAATTTTTAGATTTTCACATGATATAATATAGATCAATTTTTGAAACGTTAATTATTAGTATATTTAAATCAGAATAATTTCACTGCAATTATTAAACCTCTACTATTAAGTGATGCTAATTTTGAAGTGACTTCAAACATAATTAATTTCAAGCATAATTAGTGAAGTGTTTAGAATTATCTTTTCTGAGCGCAGAAGTGATTTGTGATCAAGAATATGAAAATTCCCGCAGCACAGTACATATTCGATTAGTATTGAAATAAAAAAACACATATACCTTGATTGCAAATATTTTTCTGTGTAATACTGTCTATATGTCATTTCATAGCCGGAATAAATCCTTCGTTTTATATTGTGAATGACGTAGCTTGTTCTAAATTGAACCTTATGCTAAAAAATCTAAACAGTACCATAGTAAACTATAAGATACCTTCGTTATATATATTTTTTTAAACTTTCTATTCCATAATATATTTTTTTGGTGTTAAGTTGAGTTCATTTATATTATCTTCCCATTTGAAAGCAACACTAGAATTATTTTGAAACGACTTTGTAATTTTGACGTTAGGTGACGAAGACGGTGCCTGAGCTGGCACACACTCTCCAAACTTCGATACCAAGTCGGTGGAAGGACGTTTGGCCCATACGGATTTAACAAGCACCGGATTATTGACAAGGCGGTTCTTCGGTAGGATCGAGTTATCATTCTGAAACCCTCCGACATCGAAGTTCAGACAGAATTTATATTTGTAACTTAAAAACTTCGTTCACTTATGGTCTCAGAAGTAAATTAAATGGAGACTGAAACAGATATTTAGATAACATTTGCATTTATGACAAACGTAACATCTTCAAAGACTTTCTAGATAAAGAAAACTATAGCAAGATATTTAAGAGAAGCAAAGGTAGAGGTGGTAGTTACAAAATTATATTTGAGGAATTTCAAATTTATTTCAACTTCGAACATAACTGTGAGTACATTCTTAAAATTAATAAAAAATATATTTTTTGCTTTAGAAAAAATAAGCTTAAATGGTTCATTAATAATAAATTTGAAGATTTAATGCTCGAAAAACCTTTCACATAATTCATAATTCTAGATCTAATCAAATTCAAGCTTAAAATTGGAAAAAATGATTTACTTTTTAAAAAGAAAAATAATTTAAATGAAGTGGTTAGATTTTCGGATATAAGCTTTTAAAACCTAAAGTTACTTAAAATTATGCATAATAACAAGGATTTCTTTCCTTTATAGGATAATATAATTACATCGATAGTTTTTAGTTACACAACAGCACTAAGAAAAAGAATTTGTAATTATACCTACGATAGCAAAAATTTAAATAAAATAAGCAAAACAGTAATTGTAGCAAAGATATTTATAAAGAACATGTAAATGCTGACAAAGGGCATATTATAACGGGGAACTTAAAAATCACAGAGTCTAGCTTTTTAAGAGCTTTGATGGAAAGAGGAACCAAATTTAAAATGAAAGAAAAGGTAAACATTAAAAAAATGTTCTTCGGTAGAATCGAGTTATCATTTTGTAACCCTCTGGTGCTGAAGCTCAGACAGATCTTTCGTTTCTTTGGAAGAAAACGCCCTGTGTTACCTGGAAGTTCGATATTTCATGTTCACAAAGTCTCAGTTCTGTTAGCGATGTTTTGTTTTTTATTTTGTTTTTATTTGTTTTTTATTTTGCAGTAATTTTCCTTTGTCATTTAGTGCAGATAAGTAAGTAAATCCCCATCTGTTATCTTCACTACTGATTAAAGAATAAACCCGGTCACTTCAATCTTCCAAGTGCTTGAGATCAATCACAACGACAGAATTTATTCCCGAAATATTTATTCTGTCTAAGCCCCCATTTCCCGCCAGCCGATAGTTCCGCTGCATTACCAGAATGTCAAATATAAATCAGTTTCTGGTCCAGTATCTTTCTTTCGTTTCCCCTTTGCGTCATCTGTCCATCTTCGGGGCGTTAGTTGATCCGGATCGGCCAATATGAAAGCCCACAAGCGTAATGGAGATGCATGCAAATAAACAGAGGAGAAATAACAACCTTAGAGAGGTTTCCGCTAATAACTTTATACAAAATAATTCAGATAGAAAAGCACGAAAAACTGAAGAAAACCAAATATAATTTTCTTGCCTCAGAAAGGAATATTTGATATTTAATGTATCATAATCTGTTCGAAGGAAGATTTTTGAGTAATTGGAGTTTAAAAAAATTATTTCGAATTATGATTTTTAAATGTATTGTGGTCGCTCGCGGTAGCCTGGTTGATAGAGCGTCAGTCTCGTAACCGAAAGGTAAGGAGTTATTTCCTCGTCTCAACCAAAGACCGCCGTGTTGGCTAATGACATTTAGGACACGTTATATAGGTCGTGGCTACAAAGTCCTCCAAGTTCCCAAAACAAATTATACCTCTGGGGGTACTGAATCAGAGATTAGTTGGTCTCTGATTTGGATCTAAATTCTGACTTGCGGATGGATAAATGAGTGTATGAATGAGTTCTTCCACCTCCTAAAAAGGGTTGTGTCATGTGTATTCGAGCAAAGTCGTACTTTCCTCTTAATGGTTCTCGTTAACATCGAAAGGCGCACACTTCTGCCTTAATTCGAAAGAGCTACGCTCATTTGGGCTTGGTATAACCAAGTGGCATTAAACTCATTACCACCACCAGATGTATTGTTACTTATAATATAAAATACTATAAATACAACGAAATTATTTGGAAAGATAATATATTTTGAGAAACAGAAAAATTTGTAGGAAACTTTAATGAAAGTTAACCAATCGGCTAACATTCTACATAAAATTGTAATGCAACAGTCTTACTTATTTTTGTACACGAATTGCATAATATAAAAATGAATGAAATGAACCAAAATCTAAGAAAAATTCTGAGATACAAAGAAATTAAGGGGAAAAAATATACGTATATATGCATTTTCCTAAAAATTTACAACTTAATTTTTTCTAAAAGCACCTATAAATGAAAATAGAATTTCATCAACAATAAAACTTTTGGTTCATTTCATTGCCCATACTATTTTAAACCCACACTAAAATATTTATGTAAATACCTCCATTAGTTTTTGAGATATGTTAACGGTGGATACTTTTTTATGAAAATTAAAGTTTTAAAATGGTGGACAGGTTTTAGCTGAAAAATATGTTTTGCTTAAACATCTTGAATGACCTTTCTTCTTCTAGAAAAGATAAACTGTTGTGGAAAAAAGAAAGTATGATCTACAAGAAAGAACAAAAAAAAATGCGTTTACCCATATAGTCGATAACCAGTGTTTTTTACGTAGTCGGATACCTAAAAGTAGTTAGATATTTTTTTATACACAGGGTGATTATAATTAAAGTCCTACTTTTAAGTGACCATAATAGGAAAACTACTTGACCAAATGTAATAAAATTTGGTAATTATTTAAAAACGGTCTTGGGAATTTATTTTCGGCCCGTTGATAAAAAAAGCGGGGAAATGGCGTTGTATGTAATACTGTTAAGCAAAATAGAACATGAAAAAAGACATTGGTTTAAAATGTATTTAATAGTTACTTAATCATGTTATAAAGCATGCCCAATGTGGCGTCCATCATTTTCGGAAACCCAATTAAATTGGTACAGTTACTGCATTCTGAGCAGTAGTCTTAGCATATCTAGAGGATTGTTGGGCAAATGTCGATGTATCGTGTCTTCCAGTTCCGCCAAATTGTTTAGATTATCTCCATAATAGTGCTTTTTGAAATAACACAGATATAACAAATATGCTTAGCGAGTACGTTTCAGAAATGTTTAATCATATTTTAAACCGATGTATCCATGCCGTATTTTGTTTACCAATACTGCTTACAGCCCCATTTCTCCACTCGTGGGGTGGTGATGAACGTTTTTGCTAGAAAAAAAATATTTGATAACATATGAGCTTGTAGTTTTCATTTTTGACCATTTCAAAGCGGCATTTTAATTATAATTACCCTTACTTTAAAGTATTTTCTATTTAACTTGATTCTAATGAAGTAAGAAAATTATAATTTAGTTGAGTGATTTAATGGCATGTAGAACGATATTATGATTGTTTCATTCAAAAATAAATCACAATTATTATACACTTTTCACGCATAAGTTTCTCTAGTAGTTAAGGTATCCGACTACGTTTAAAGGAAAATTCTTGAAAAAAAATTAAAGCAAAAAAAAGTATTTAAAAATACTGCTATAAATACAAAATACCATAAACACAACGAAATTATTTGAAAATATAATATATATTTAGAAATAGGAAAATGTGTAGTCAATTTTAATGAAATTTAACCAATACAGTTAACACTCTACGCGAAATTGTAATGTAGCAACCCTGTTAGTCTTTCTACATCAGTAATAGAATATAATAATAAATAAAATGGACCAAAATTTAAGAAAAAGCTCGAGATGCGAAGAAGTTATGAGTAAAAATATGCGTATATGTGCATTTTTTCCAAAAATTCCCAACTTAATTTTTCTAAAAACACCTATAATTGAAAAAAGTATTTCACCAACAATGAAATTTTTGGTTCATTTCATCACCCATATTATTTAAAACGCACGCTGATATTTTTACGTAAATTCATCTATTAGTTTTGGGGATATCATGTTAAAGTTAGTGAATTTTAATGAAAATTAAAGTGTTGAGAAATTTTAGACAAAATTTAGATGAAAAATATGCAACCCTGGATGATAGGTCATGCCATCCTTTTATTAGAAAAAATAAATTGTTTTGGGAAAGACTTTGAAATTCAGACTTTGAAATAAAAGTCTGAACTACAAGAAATAATAAGAATTAAAAAAAATCTTCAATGCGGGCGATAACCAATGTTTTAAACGTAGTCGGATACCTTAAATATTTTGAGGAAAATTAATATAATTTTAAATGAAGTTATTATATGGTATACGTTGAAGAGTAATGTGAACTATATTAATCCAGCATTCATATTCATGGATACAGGAATGGATTTTTGAGGTTAATGTGTGTTGGTAAGTTCATTAGCCAGATAACAACTTCTGGACAAGAGTGTACACTTTTGTGTAGCTGTTATATTACGCGGCTATAGACACAATAGTCCCGAGTTTGAACCTAAGAAAAAAACGTATTACAACTCTTTTTTTCTGAAAAATCGATGTACTCAAAGTAATAAAATGCATATGTGTCCTGGCTTATGACCCCCCCCCCATGATCAAGGCGTCCGAATTCGAGTTCCGGTTAGGGCAGGGTTGTTCTTCAGAGCTCTTTCTGTTTAAGTGTAATGTTCTCCCGTTGTAGAATGGGGTTGTGCAAGTGAGTGTGAAGCCTGAACTTCCCAAGTCGTATACTTTGTCCTGTATGGTGCTACTGAAAAAACACGATGCGCTTACTCGGCATAAATCGCTTACAGATAAATGTCATCTGGTTTGTATAGTACCATAAGTCACAGCAAACAGTGTAAAATGAATTAATTTACTAACTACGCAAGAAACAAAATGTGAACAAATAGCAAATAAACTTTTGTTAAAAAACTTCTTATGAGATATGGCATTGCTTATTGTTGACATTTAGGCATTTTATAGACATAACCAGTATTCTCCCGTCAATTGGCAACTCTAGTAGAAAAATTCCGCTGACACAGAAGTTTTAGATACTTTATGTACCCGGATTTCTGTTATAGAAACTCAAAGTAACTAGTATGGTAGGGGGGGAGGTATTGATTCATTCATTACGATCCCTTTCTTTTTAAATATTATTATTGCGAGAGATTTTAAGAAGTGTATTTTATAATGCTGAATATGTGTCAGTATCAATGCTGAAGAGTGCTTCATCAATAGTTTCCAGCAGTGAAAAGTTCTATCTGACAACAGTACAAATCAGTAATGATGCATATTGGTAATTGGTGCAGTTAACATTCAAGATTTTCTGAACAGTTTCATTTTAGTATAGCAACTCTTCTCGTTAAATGTCTGCTATTTTTCTCCTTATGTATGCTCTCATAATTTACTGAGACTTAATAATTCACACTTACAAGGTCTGTAGATATTAATATACCTCAAATCCACACCAATAATAACTCTGGAGATATTAATATCCCATCAATAGAAGCATTGGATGTACTAATATTACATTCAAATGCCCATCAATGGAAGATCTGAAGATACTGATATACCATCGAATCCTCATCAATGGAAGCTCTCCCCAATTCGTGTCTGTTTTGGAAGAAGACATCTAAGTGTCCAAAACGTGGGATTCAATGACTTTCATTAAATATGGTGTGTGGCCTCATTCAAAAGGAAATCCTGTATGAGAGTAGACACATTCAAAATTTTGTAATTTATTTTAAATGAACCTTTTACTGTTAAAATTCCAATATTATTCTATTTTTTCAATTATTTCCTTTCATTTGGGTTCAACAACTCAGTTTTTCCAGTTAAATATACCGCTATATCTCCAATTTGAGAGTGAACGCATTATGATAACCGTTATAGAACGGTAGTTGTTGCAATTTAAATCTTTACCACTGTAACCTTCCCCTCTTTACGGTTATAAATATTAATACAAGTTTCCACTTCCTTTTTTGAAAGCGCATTGTAGAGAATTTGCAATAAAAATTTGTCCTTTTCTCTCGAACGATGGTATAGGTAGAGATACATCTTATTTCTTTTTGATAATCATGGTGCATTATGTTGTTGCATGTGTATCAGAAGAGGGTTATAATAAAATATTCGTGATACTGGGTCTCGAAATTCAATTTCAGGTAATAAATTATGTGAATAGATTTTTTTAAATTCTTTGAAAAAATATAGTATCACGTGGTTTATTAATACTTGGACATATATTCATCCAAAATGTAAGTATTTTCATGTCGATCAATAATTAACAATTATACACTGATGGAAAAAAATCCCAACACTAGGAAGGAGCTGCGCTAGTTAAACGAAATTTGGTAGGCGTGTTTATACTTCTGAAAGATGACGCCGATTCAAATTTAGAGCTACGCGCGTAAGTGTGGCGCTAGTAGTGTGGCACTATGAACATGCAAATGAGGTTTGCTTTAAATAAGCGCTGTAAGGTTCGGGATCGTTATTTACAGCTGAGATTTGACGTAGTGGGTTAATGTTAGTCAAGGATGCCTCTGAGAAGAAGAAGAAGCCATTATCAACAGCTCACTGAGTTTGAAAGAGGTCGTGTTGTAGGGTCACAAGAAGGTGGATTTTCTTTTCGCGATATTGCTGAAAGACTTGGCAGGAATGTATCCACTGTGCAAGAGTATTGGTGGAAGTGGTCAAGGGAAGGTACTGCCACAAGAAGACCAGGTTCCGGTCTGCCACGTGGTACTACTGAGAGGGAAGACCGTCGTATTCGGCGTATGGCTGTGGCTAATCATACTGCGTCTGCAGCTGAAATTCGCGCTGCAGTTGGCACCACAGTGACACAACGAACTGTTAGAAATCGGTTACTTCAAGGACAGCTCCGAACCAGACGCCCTTTATAGTGCATTCCACTGACTCCAAACCACTGCCGTTTGCGACGTGAGTGGTGTCAAGCTAGAGCTCATTGGAGGACGGAGTGGAGATCTGTTGTGTTTTCTGATGAAAGCCGGTTCTGCCTTGGCCGCAGTGATAGCCGTTTGTTGGTTAGAAGGAGGCCAGGTGAACGCCTGCTAGTGACCTGTCTGCGGCCTAGACACACAGGGTCTACTCCTGTAGTTATGGTTTGGGGAGCAATTTCGTATGACAGCAGGAGCACTCTCGTGGTTATCCCACGAACCCAGACTGCAAATTTGTACGTCAGTCTAGTGATACAACCTGTTGTGTTGCCATTCATGAACAGCATTCAAGGGGGTGTTTTCCAACAGGATAACGCTCGCCCTCAAACCGCTGTTGTAAACCAACATACTCTACAGAGTGTCGACATGTTGCCTTGGCCTGCTATATCATCATATCTTTCTCCAATCGAGCACGTATGGGGCATCATTGGACAACAACTCCAGCGTCATCCACAACCAGCATTAACTGTCCCTGCATTAACCGCCCAAGTGCAACAGGCATCGAACTCCATCCCACAGACTGATATCCGACACCTGTACGACACAATGCATGCACGTTTGCATGCTTGCATTCAAAATTCTGGCGGTTACACTGATTACTAATGTACCATCATTTCACATTTGAGATGGCTCTACCTGTGATCTTGAAACTTTAATCAATGTAATATGTTACCTAGACAAATGTATTCCTAAAATTTCATTACTGTACAATAATTTTTTCTTGGTGTTGGAATTTTTTTTCCATCAGTGCATATTTATTTATTTATAGAAATAAATCTGACATTTGGCCTTAAGAAACGCGAAAGAAATAAATCACGCTAAAATAACCTAGGATAACCTGGCTTTAAAAAAAATTAAAATGAATGTATATTGAGAAAATAACAGTTATGAACTACTTACAAACAGTTTTGGT
>JAPMOQ010030274.1:3071606-3133004 GCA_026543055.1 Argiope trifasciata | reverse complement strand
CCAACTTAAATAACATTGTTTATAATGCATTATTCAATAAAATGAAATTTTAATAGCCTTTAAAAAAAGGGCAATGACTTTACTTAAACCAATATTCTAATTAGAAGGAAACATTTTAAAAGTTTCATGTGACTTAATTCTTGGGGAATTTAAATAAAGTTGGCAATGAATATTTCCATTTAACATTAAAACAAAACCCTTAATATGTTTGCATGTTTCAGATTTTTATGAGGGTTAAGTATCGATTGTGTTTCAATACATTATAAATTTCTTCTGAAAATTCAATGAATATACATAAACATATTTCTAAATAATTAAATAATAAAAAATGTTTGGAATTATAAAATTGTATACAATTTTCCTCCATATAAATTTATATAGAATAATAAGAAATAATAATTGGAAAATTAAATATTAAATAGAACAGTATTTTAATTTGAAAAATATATCTGTGCAACTTTTAATTTTTAAAAGTCTACGTATTTTGCTCCAAAGGTTTTTTCTAAAAAACTTATTTAAATCTTTTATATTTTAATATATTTGCATAAACAGTTTCATAAGCGTAAATGAATAATTATCTCAAGTGCTAAATAGAATCTGTCACACCATTCAATATTTGATCTAATTAACTTGACATTTTGATTCACTATTTAAGTAAAGAAGATGATAATGCCTTAGATTATATACATCGGTGTTCGAAATTAAGATCATAGACAATATATTTTTTTTACAATACTTCGTAATTTCTAGCACCAAGATGTTGAAAGGTCTATAGAATATATTTTGAAGAATATATACATGCATATTGTTAATGTTCAATTTTGAATACATCCTGCATGGTCTAATCATTGTAGCTTAATGCGAAATTTTATTTTCTAAGCATCTGAGATTTTTGGATCCAGTATTTTGAATCTTCTTCTGAAATTCACAATTTCAGATACTGAAGGGAAACTGAATACTCATAGTTATATTATTGCCGCATAGATAAATTTAACGTAGATAAACGTATGTTAAATAAATTCAAAGATAATACTCACTTATCTCACTTCGAGACTTCATTCAAGTAACATCAACTTCTTTTATCCATAAGATGGAAAGACTCGACTCTTCCGTATTTAGAAAGATACAAAAATTATAAAAATACTCTAGAATAAATGAAATATAATATAAAATAAATAATCAATAAAAATTTTTTTAGGAAACTTGCATGCAGTCCAACGTGAACGAATAAGCTGTTGCTTTCAGTTCATAGCACTCAATTACTTTGCCATTCAGACTATGGCAAGTCAGAAAGAGTTTTCTTATACAATTATATGCTTTCCCATATGCTTATATATTTTACTTGCTGTTTTTCTGTGAAATAAAACAAATAATTGTTCGGCTACTACAGACTTTGTGTTTTTAAAATGATTTCTGACTGCCAGAGTAAGAAAATAAATCCCGTTTTCTTTAGAAATATCATTATCTTGTTTGAAGATTTAATTATCTGTAATTTTGCTATTTTTGTTGAAGCTTTTCGTTTTTTCAGCCTAATTCTATTACCTCTAATAAAAAAAATACTTTTTATTCACTAAAGTTAATTCTTTTTCCAAAAAATGCAAAATTGTTTCAAAGTACCATTCAATTTTATTTGTATGCGTTTATTTTATAGTTTGTTTGTAAATATCACTTTTTCCCAGGATTAAATAATTTGAATGGCAAAATTCTGAAATAAGTATTATTATATCCGATTACTAAATATGGATAAAAATAATAATTTTATTACTTCATCCGACATTGTGTACATTAACATTTCATTTTAACATATTCAAATCTAATTTTTATATATTTTTTTATTTCCTGAATTGAGACGATATATTTTGAGATATTAAACTTGATCTCCAAATGCCTTACATATATCTAAAATTAAATTTCCCCGCCAATTATCAGAACATAACCATTGCAATTAAGTAACGCCTATAATATTCCTTCATTCATCCAAAAATTCAAGAATCCGACCAATTTATTTTTTATCTATGTAGTATAGAACTTAAAAGAGTTAACTCAGTTATTTAAAATAATTAGCACAAAGAATGCCTTTATTCCCCTCCCTACCAATTACAGCTATTCAACTAACTCGACTTCCCCTCCGCTAACTCGTAACTTTCACTAGAAAAATTTCGAAATCACTCCCAAACTATACTTAAAATCTCAAACAACTTCCAATTACACTTAAATCATAATAATGTGATTTACAGAGCGGAGTTATTACTGTCCTGAGTGATATATCGATACGTAGACAGGGAAATCTGAATCGATTCCCCAGCTAGAAATTCCAGCCGCTCCTGTTCCAGCCAGCCGTATAAGATTCTTACTTGCAGGTAAATTCAATTAAAATCAGGTTCGCATTAGACTAATTGAAATTGGTTTTAGAGAGTTCAGAAGTTAATCTGAATCAATTTATTTCCTGGTTTAACCTCTTTGTGCAAATATTTATTTAATTTAACTTAGTGCAGAGTTAATTTTATGCTGTCAATCCTTAAATGGATGATGTGAGGCTTTGAGTAAGAAATCAAAGTAAGTCTTATACATTTGAAAAATATTAATTTGCATAATAAATACCTAATTCACATTCATAACATGCTTCATTAAGTTTCAATTGAGTAAAATGTTACTAAGATTTAATTATGCATTTCAATCAATATTTTTTGGATAGAAATTTGGTAATATCAATGGGGTGCTATACTATGTTTTGATACTGACAATTGTTATGAGGGACAGATATAAAAAAAGAAGAAAAAGACTAATTTACACCTAAAATACATTTTGTGTAAGTCAGTTTAATCTAATTGAATTTTAAACCCAAAGAAATATTCCATGGATTTTTATAACGAATTAATAAAAAAGACGAAGCTGATATAAATTTATTATTCAATTCTTATATGTGCTAACTGAAAATTTAGTTAACATTGCATCCGACAGATGACGTGATAAAATTATACATGGATTTTTAAATGTTCCATGAAGTTTTAGAATCAATCAATAAAAACGATAGAAACTGATAGAAATTTATCATCTAATTCTTATCTCAATTTAGCTAACATTGCCACCAACAGTTGGTGTGGTAAAACAACAATAAAAACCAAACTAAACAACTATGAAAATCTTTCAAGAATTGTTGCAAATAAATAAAACAACCATATTTTTAGAGGAATCCTCATTTGCAGCAACAAAGTGTACTGAATTGAAGCATAAATTTGCAGACATTCGTGCAAACATGCCAACTGACATTACATCAAATGCTGTACGAATAGTTATTTGTTATAAAATTCATATATTAACAACATTTCTTCATTTTCCAAGCGTAAAGCTGCATATGATATATTTATTCGTATTCTGACTTTTTTTATCATAATTTTTTTGATCGTCCATTTTAAAATTCATTCAAATATACCTTTTTTGAATACCAAGTACAAATATTTTGAATAAATCTAACGAAAAACAAATTTATGTTTGCAGATTCATAACCAAGATCTTTTATTGACTGTCTCTAGACTTCAGAATGAGAAAAATATTTACATAAGAACCAGTTTGATCAATGGAATTTTTTGAGTTCCCAGTGTTAATTCTGGCTTCGTGGGATGAATAAATTATTTCAACTTGTTGACAAGTGAAAAAAAATGAATTTAAATTTACGTTTTTCTAAAAGTGAAGAGTTTTTATGTTTTTTTAGTGTGAGTAGTGAAGAGTTTTTTACGTTTTTCAAAAAATTTATATTTTCAAGGAATTGAGGGAAATGCAGTCGCATTCTGAAATTCTTAATGAGATTCATCAATATTAATAGCTATTCTCATCCATACTCCGACAAAAACTAATTACTAATGGCATGGTACCATACGTATTAATTATGACAAAATAAAATTTCATTTAAATTGTTTCTCGAAAACAATTTACCTAGATTGCACCCAATCAAAAATAAATAAACAAACAAGACTGAACATTATAAAAATGTTAGAATTTACGTTGCATTTTTTAATTAATTAACTGTTTTAGAAATAGCGTAAGAACAGTTTTTGGGTAGTATTGTGTTTCGAATTTATTGATAGAAAACTGAAGGTGTGAAGGAAAATCAGCAGCAAATACATCTTTCTATATTGATCCATTAAATTGTTATAAATTCTTAATCCGAGAGTAAAAGAGAAATAGCCTTTTACAGCCACCTATATGAATTTGAATAAAAAAGAAAACATAAAAACACTTTTGAAATCATTAAACTAATTTTAAAGATTCGAAACATATTCGGTATTCCTTCAAAGAAGTAGAAATAGAAAAAATATTCATTTTTTTTTCTATTTTTTATATTAATACTCTTGTAGAACAGGAAATATATAATAATTTAGAATGGTATATTATAATAAGGAGTAACATTTTTCCAAAACCATTAAACTAAAAAGATCAATGTTAAGTCTCAGATCAGGAAGGACAGATAATGTTGAAACCATTACGATTTACTATTACGCTTCCTAAATTATCCTGATATTCCATTCATTCTTTTTTTAATTCTTCCATTAAAAATTTAACTTTTTTTCAGAAATTTAAATAATTGATTGCTACTATTTGCATAAAGGTATCGATTTAAATTCGTTTCGAGTCTATTTTTGTATGAAAGCTTCTGATGAAGGAATGAAGAAAATATGTTAAAATTCGAATTTTTGTGAAAATCGATAGCAACTTCCAAAAATAATTTGAAAGTTGACTGTTCAGATTGTAATATTTTACCGATCTCTGAAGCAACTTGAAACGATTATCTTTGGAATATATTTCATGAAAACTGACATAAAAGCTCATAAAATCATGTTTTATAACGCCAAGCGTTATGGTGAGCGATGAGAGGGTTTCGATACCGCCAAGCATTATGGCGAGAGAAGTGAGTAACTACTGCGTCAACTGAGTCTGACGACTTTGATTAGGTTGCGTTTGCTGCGGGTAGGCGGCACCACGACAGCTGTTTGAACGTTCATTGTCCGAGGTCACCAATGGGGCTGTGGTATTCGCGATACATGCCGTGAACCAGACCTAATTAATTTAGAGAGCTCATTCATTTGCTTTTGCATTTTTAATAATTGTATTGATATATTATCAATTTTACTAGAAACCAAATTACTACTAGAAATTGAATTAACAACAACCGGTGAGAATTCGATAATTTTATCAGCCATTTCCACTAATTTGTTAAGGCCTTCCAAGTTAACAGCTAAAATAGCTTGCACATGAGATGGCAAGCGCATCATCCAAACTTTTTTAAAAACCCATCATTTACATAGCTTTGTCTTAAATCTCGTATTTGCCTAAGTAAAACGGAAGGAGAATTATCGCCTAGTTCCAAATCTTGAATTAAGTTTTTAAGCTTCTTATTCTGCGACATTTCAAACTGGAAGTAACCTATTCTTAAGCGTCGTATAAGGATGCAGAGGTGGATCACACACTATATCTGTAGCATGCAAAAGAGTTGCATGATCCAAAGCGGCAACTAAATAATCAAACTTCGTTTGTTCAACGGTAACATCTGCTTATCTAAAATTAGCGCCCAGCGGCATGAAGAATAGCTTAGCATTATTAGGCCAACAACTTGAAATCCTAACATCAACTCGATCACAACTATAACTCAACTGACTGATTCTTAAAATCTAAACTTTTCTTACCTCCATGTGACATTGTCATACCACTGCAATTTTTAAAAAGGAAAATATTTTACCGATCAAGCTTCAGAGGAAAACACATACAGTATGGGCCTTAAATAAAATCCAAACTTTATACGTCCAATTCTTCTGTCGTCAGCGTAACAAACGGCCTGTTCCAAAATCTGTATTCGTTGAGCGGGTCACCTACCTGTAGTGCAAGCTAATTTGCTCAAGACATTAACATAGTAATTTAGATTCAATTTCACATCGGAAATGGTCATATTTACGTCCGATTTCCAATGTGGCAATAGAGTTAGAGGAATTGTGTTGATTTGTAGGTTAAACTCCACCAATGACCGAACCTGCGAAGTTTGAGTTTGAAGTCCAGGAACTTATTCATTTGACAAAAGGGAACGCTGATGTTTAGCTGCTGTTAATGTCTTATTAAGATGCCACTACAGAATGACATGTTATGGAAATTTGCTTATGGAGAAACTTTTGAAAGCAACCAGATGTACGGGGTATAATATATTTAAATAACTTATAGATAGACCGTCATTTTGCACTCAATAAAATTAAATATAAAAAATCGAAATTCCTATTGGTTTTCTTTATTTCAAAAATAGGGAAAAGTGTTGAATATTATCTTCATTTTCAAATCAACTTTTCCTATATTTATTGATACTTATCTTAAATGATTTAACATCTTTTCATAACTTGTTACTTCATTCAAATGAAAATTTACATTACAAACTTAGTGAGCTATTGAAAAAGAAAGTATATTTTGCATCATGTGTAAATAATACATTCACGAACTTATTCGGAATATTTTCATATTTCTGCCCATTCAGGAATAATTGGACATTTTAAATGTAGTTAAAAACTCATCGATTTATTTAAAATTTTCATTGAATGAATTTGAAAAAAAATAATTTAACTTCAAAAATGTAGCATAATTACTCAAGAAACCATTCGAAGAACTTAATAACGTATTGAAAATGACTCATGGTGTAGTGAAGATGAAATCATCAGCTTTTGTAAACATAATCATATTTTATTAAGATTTTTTTTCTTAATTACACATCACCACATCACAAGACATACATAATATCAAATTACACATATATACTCTACTTGATGAATAAAATATCACATAGTTTGGAGTAGGCTACCGAACTATCACAGAGTAGTGATGACTCATCACTGTTTTGTATCTACTTTTCACTTTTTTGTCTCATACTATATAGTCACGTCAGTTTGCAGTCAATCAATGTTCACAAGTGATTCGAACACTTATTGATATTATGCATTCAGTATTTATCATCAATTATAATTTTTGCTATAAGTTTAGTCGATACTTCCAATTTCAAATCCAGTTCAAAGTAATAAAATAATTACTAATTTTTTAAGACAAATTATTTTTTTGAGAAAGTTTATGATAACCTTCTTTTTAAGAAAAGAAGAAAATTGAGCTTTAAAAAATCATTTACCAATAACGCTAAGCTATCAAATAATTAATCAAAGGATTTTTCAAGCAGAAATAATCAGTATTTTTTTTAAAAATTCTTTTTGAATTCTTGTGATGAATTACTTTTAAACACACAATTTCAAAAAATATGTGTGGGAATGTATTACCGCAATCGTTATGCTTTGTTTCTTAAATTATTTTATTTATTGATTATTATTTTTCGTTAAAGTTTTACATTTTGTTGCTCAATAAAATTTTTATAAAAGACAAATTAGTAAGATAGGTGAAATGTTCCTTTTTTTTGGATACTGGAATTTGATTCCATGTTCAAATCAAGCAAATTCTTTACCATATAAGAAAAAAAAAGTTATGCATTCAGAAACTTTCCTTAAAGCTGTAAGAAAAAGAAAGAAACAATTCATGAAACAACATAAAGAAAAATGTCGGTTGAATAAATTGATTAATCCGATTAGTTTTCCTATTAATTCTCAGCGGGAGAAACTAACGAATGAAACAATATTGCCGTTGAAACAAATTTATTTGCAATTAACAATACGAAAGAGTTCAAAATATTTTATTTGTATTTTTGCCAGAAATAATTAAATTTTATGCTGCTTCCAGATTTTTTTATTAATTAATTGAATTCAAACTAGTTAGAACTTTTATTTATTCATATTAATAATATCAGTTGTTTTATTTAATACATTTAAGGATGAAAATGCAAAAATTAAAACATATAGTTCCCTTTTTTTCTATTTCCAAATATCCACACATATTAAGAGAAAAATCATCTTAATTAATTCAGAAATTGAAGTTATCTCAATTTTAATTAATTTTTCAATATTATTTTAAAGTTAGTCGAGTTTTTGTAATAACTTGTTAAAAATATGATAAATTGGGTGAAATCCACTTTAATCCTATGATATTTAAATTTAGACATATGTAGAGATACAAAAAAGGTAGGGAATCAAAAGGTACATGTAAAATTATTTTTAATTATAGATATAGTAGCACTTTCATAGTAAATAAATGCATTTTTTCTTCAACTTTTTCTGTGTGTTGTGACTTATGACTCTCCACAAGCTTGAGGACAGTTATTTAAGTGATTTAAGTCGAGTGAGCGTCTATTGCTTTTTTCAGCAGCACCAAATAGGGCCCAGTGTACGACTTACAGTACGGCTACACCATGCTTTTTTTCCACAACCCCTTTTTACAGGTGGGCCCATCCACCTACTTCACAGACAGAACACAATAGAAAAACAACATGCTCAAACAGAGATTTGAGCCCGGGACACACAGATAGTAAGGAAGATGTTCTACCCTTATGCCAAGAAGCTGGTATACTTTTTCTGTGTCTTAAAAAGACGCAATATATTTAGTATATAGAATGAAACAGATAATATACTAAGTCAGTTCTTAAGTCCTTTTACAAAGCAATTCAGTGCCTTATGAAATTGAAATGAATTTTAAACATTTCCAATGAAATTGAAATTTATATAAATGTGTTCAAAATATAATGCAAGATGATTTTGCCACCAGTTAGGCAGTAAAGTTTTGACAACCTTATTAAAAACATTTTTCAGCTGGTAGTTTGCAGTTTGGGGTTATTGAAAAGGGAATGTTACGCTATAGAACAAAGTGTTTTTATTATTGAACAATTTTCCAAAGATAACTAAAATTGAAAGCTTGAAAATTTGGAAATTAATCCTATATTGAATCGAAATTATTACAATGATCTGTAAATCATGCTTGTGAAGAAAGCCTAAATAATAAAATTTCATGGATACGAATCAATAAATTAGCAAATTTTAATAAATAATTCTTAGTAAAATATTAAAATATTTTAGATTTTTGTCTATCTCCTTCTAGATTTTCATTTTTTACCATTTGTTCTGACAGGCAGCTATGAGAAAGTTAAGTTACCTGAATGGGGAATGCGATATATAATTTTATGATTTTGAGTTTTTGTAAGACAACGAATGCTTTGTGTATAATGAGCCCTGATTAAATTATAAACAAACTTTGAAAAATTATTCCGTTTATAATAATCATACCGAGCTTACGTGAACAACTCAGTATTATCAAGTGCTTCCTCATATTCATTGCCTCAGTAATCTTGCACCCAAGCCTTACTTAAAATTTCTTTTAAAACCTTCTTAAGTACTAAAGTACACTCTTAAAAAATAACAAAAAATAAATACAGATAACATGCAGACTTGATGATCCTGGTGATAGTAAATTAATTAAAACGAAAAAAGTATTTAAGAGACCTTATCTGCAAAAACATTAAAACTGGAGAAAAAATAAAACCTTGAAAATGTGAGGGATTTTATATTCTATAATTTAAAGTAACGGTGTAATATTAAAACTAGGAATTTTTATATATATTTAATAAAAACAAAATCTGGAACTAGTATATATATATATATATATATATATATAATGTTATTTTGTGCCTTTGCTATTAAATGGATGTTTCTTTTTTACCTTAATTTCCAGGAGATTTTCGGGTCACGAGGAGTCAATACTTTTGGCCATTGTCCGTCGATGCCTCACAGAAAAAATACCTTATTTTGAATCCTTGCCTGAGGGTGACAATTGAGGAAGTTTTCATACCGGATTCTTTTTCTATTTGTTGTAGCTTTGATTCCATTGTATTGCTTTTTACTTTGTATATTTTTCTAATTTACACACACACACACATATACATATATATGTGTGTGTGTGTGTGAATTCTTATTATTCATGACATATTAAGTTTATTCAATAAAGTTTATAAATAAACTAATAATAATAATAAATAAAATTTGTAACAAATTGAATTTTAGGAGTTTAAAGGAATGTAAAATATTTTAAATTATAATTGTATGAGACAAATGCATCACATTTTTTTTAATTATTTTTATTAAAATTTCATTTTATGCGCAGTGAAATAAAGCAATTGAAATAAAGCAATTTTTTTTTAATACTGGAATCTTCTTTTGGTTTAATAGTTATTTAACGGCGATAAGAGTTTGCTTTTGAAAAAGAAGAACGCTGCACCATAATATATATTTTGAAACAAACGAAATTCTGAGAATGAAATGATATGAACAGATTTTTCTCGTCTTTTTTCTCGTACTAAATCTTTTTGGAATTCAATTGAATCAGAGAATTTTATTCTTGTCTAGTTTGTCTCGGTGTTCGATGATGCTTCAGAAAAATGAAACAAAATCTTCTTTTTGTACGACAATGTCACTTTGAGTTATCAAATTTCAATTGTTTATATTTTGAGGAATTGAAAATGCCAAATATTTTCTTTTTTATATTTATCAGAGATCCAGAATATATATTTTACCCAAACGTTTTTTAAAAATGCTTGGAGGGAAATATATCTTCCATTTGTAAATGAAACAGATGATCTGGAACTGAAATCAACAAAATAATGTGAGTGTAAATAAATTATTGCAAATAAATAAAATCTAACCATGAGTACGTTTCTACTGAGTATAAGAGAATATCATTTATTTCAAAAGCTTGCATCGGTTTATTTCAAAACATAAATTTAAAAAAAAATCAAAAAGTTTGGTATAAGTGATGGGAAATTCTAGAAAACACTGTTAACTGTGCAAAAAATATTCATTGCATAATTTTCCAAAATCAGTATTCTAAATATCGCATTGCATGATACATAAAGTCTTATATAATTATTATCTTGAAATACTCTCCTTTTAAATAATTATTTTTTAACAGAAAAGAATAATTATATTTACAGTATTGCAGTAGACAATAACAATGTTTACAGTACAGAATAATCACCAAAACAATGCACTACTGCTTACTTTTGTCATTTGTACACGTTACAGGAGTGACCACCTGACGGTCAATCTGTTTGATATCAGAGTTAATAATTTGAAAGAAAAAGGATTACACAGTAAGTGAAGGCATAAAATATTATTTCTAGTTAAAAATTCATAATTTTTTAAAAAATCTGAAAAATTTTAAAAAAATTTAAAAATATTTCATCATAAATGTGAAATAGTTCATACTTCAATATAGTCACGATAGTGAAAGGCTTAAATACTTTAAAAAAATAAAACGGGAAAGTAAAAAGTTCATGTAAAATATTAAAAAGTGATTATTTTTCAAGATTTGAAGAATATGAAATTTAAAATACTAAATTAAACTGAATTTTAGATTTAAAAAAGTGTAATCTACATGCTCCTATTTCAGGCATTCTTTTAAAAAAATTAAGAATCATATTTTTCTATTAAAATCCATGTTCTGAAAGCATTCTTATGTTTGAAAAGTTTGAAAAGCTGCTTTGATGATACATTCTTGAGTATGACAAATGGAAAAAGGCAATCAAAGTGATTTCCAGGCGGTCAAGCTTTATTCCAAGTCCTATTTGAAATAATTATTTAGAAATAGTTACTTTTGGATAAGTTTTTAAAGAGGACAATACGAATTACTTTGACGACTTTCCATTAAAAATAATCATGGGAAACTAATATTATTAGACATAAGAGACAAGAAGTAAGGGGACCATGCTCATACAAGTGTGAAAATTTAGAAGGACTTTTAAATTGCGTTTGCTAATGATCAATAAGGCAAACAGTTTTCGAGCTTTTAATAAAACTAAACTTCACTTTGTTTACAAAATTTAAGACTAAAGATGAGTAAATGAATCTCATCTGTCTAAAATATATCATGAAATATTTTTACTTCTCTGAAAAAAAAAGATGATTATACATGAAAAACAAATTTTTGATAATTACCTAAATCATCCTACTAAAGTTGATATGTAGTCATAAGATGGTTCTGTTCGCATTATGCGCCTTGCATCTGATCTGACTCTAAATTACAAATCATAGTTCAGAATACATTTTTGTTTATCTTGGAGTTATACTTTCCTTGCTTCTCTATCTTTTTCCTCATACTCAGTCGCCAAAAACAATTGCAGAAAATCTCTAAGATGCATCATTTGACGTAAAAACTACGCAATTGATAAGGCAGGGTGAAAAAAAAACATTACTTTTGCAGATGATAGAATAATGGAAAAAGAGGTATTGAAAAAATATAACGATGTAGATAAATGAGAGCAATAGTTTTTCGGACAATAACACTTAGCATTGCAGTAGTTTCTTCTCTACAGCCCTTTAATGTGCAGAATAAACCAAAGTGACAATCTTAGAAGTAAACGTCTTCAACAGAAAGCATTAAAAAAGAAAAGTGAACTTATTTAGATAAGCTGTTTCTGAAAGAATAATGGAAAAATATATGTTTTATTTTTTTTATTGTTATAGTAAAATCTAAGATCAGGAAAATGAAGCATTTTGTGCAACAATGAATTAAAACATATATTTCTTAAGATAAACAGAATCCGTGATGTTAAGAAGTGACTCGTATAAAGTATCTCCTAATCTGGCCTTTGCTTGAATTATTTTATATCTGCTTAATCACTGAAAGTCTCTGAAACCTTTTGTGTAAATAAAAATATGTATATTTGTATTTTTCTTCTCCCCTTCAATGTTTACGTATAGATATAGATATAAATATATACAGTGTGTGTGTGCATATTGATCGATATATACTATGCACTATTATTCTAAAATGGTATACACAAACTCGCATTCTACGATAACATCGGATAATTCTGTTTTTAACGGTATTTAAATGGATTAATATCCTTAAATGTCTTCCATTTTAATTATACAGAAGCATGAAGAAATAATTACTCTCTCTCTTTCTTTCTGTCTATATAATATATATATATATGTGTGTGTGTGTGTGTGTGTGTGTGTGTGTGTGTGTGTGTGTGTGTGTGTGTGTGTGTGTGTGTGTGTGTGCGTGTGTTATTTTCAATAAGGTGCATAAGGTGCAATTTTTTTAATTTGAAATTCCAATACAAATTTTAAAATCCTATCTGGGATATCATATATTACAGCAATGAAATTCAATAAACATTTAAGTGGTATATGTATGTTGATTTAAAACATGTACCTCATAATGCTTTGGGCTAAAATCTACAGTTACATCCACATTATATAACGAAAATCATTGTTTTTTATTCTTCAAATCATATTAACTAAACTCTTATATTTAAAAAATTAAAAAAAAACAAAATAAAGATTCATCTGATCAAAATGTATAAGATAGGACTTAAATATTTACTTAAATTTTCAGTCAACTATATCAGTATAATTTAACGACACATATTGAAAGGAAAAAATGTGCTTTATTTATTTATTTCTTCATATTCAACTATTTACTATCTTTTAGGAGAAGGAAAAAACATTGATTCTGATTTCTATGAGCATAAATCCATTTCTTGGCAGCAAAAATTTTAAAAGCATGTGTCTTGGCACGAAAGTGAACATCAAACTCACATTAATCATCTTGTATATCTTTAGCAAATCGAGTGACAGTGACAGATTTATTTTATTTCTTTCCAGATATTTTATGACAGATTTTTCTAGACGAGTGAAAGCGAAGATGGATCAACAATTCTGTGAAATTAGTTCAAGCGATATACAAATGTTTATGTTTTGTTTATAATTCATCGAATTATGAGTCTTAAAATATTAAAAAATAACAGTTGATGATTTAATGAATAATGCATACATTCTGAAAAAAGTATTAATTCAATTTATATGTATAAAATAGTTAATAGAAATTTAATTTTTGATATATATAGTCGGTGTACAAATCAAATATGTCTGAATTGTTCTGATAATGACTTCATGTAAAGAGAACTCATCAATATTTTTTTTAGAAATTTTATGGAATAATTTTTTTTATCTATGGAAAAGAAATCTAGAAATGAATGCACAATATCCTGCAATGTTCTCATTAAATTCTTTAAAAACTAATAGTTGTATTAAAAGTTCTCTAAGGAGTTTCTTTCATGCAGTATCCCTCTAACGTTTATAGTTCATTTCAAATGTATTTTTGTACAATATTTACACACAAAATTTATATGCTTCCAAAACTGGTCTTAATTAAACATTTTGAAAGGCGTAATGTTTGAAATTATTTAGTTACCCGAAACAAGATGAAATTATTTAATTACCTTTCACTTAGATAAACTTATATTTCAAGCTCTTACGGTTTCTATAGTCAAAGAGTAAAAAGGTGTCTAAAAATAATTTGCTGAAATATTCCTGTATAAAATACATAACTCAATTAAATACTAGAAACCACGTATTTCTGAGCAGATTTTGCTTTGAAATTGTGTGAAAAATGTTATGTTTAGGGAAAATAATGACTATAATTACTTTTACATGTTTAAAATATGCGACCTAAACAGCGTTTTACTACATTTTTAAGATTCAAAATGTGAAAAAAAGGTGTTTGAATCTGTAATTTGAGATAATAGGCTGCCATCTTAGCACTAACTAAGATATAATTCATCCAGATGCAAATGCCAAAAGAAGGATACATTAAGGAAGATATACATTTAAAGTATCTACGTCAAAATGGAACGTTATCTACGTCAAAATTTCATCATTTTCGCCTAAAAGACAATACCCATTAAGAATTTTTAATAAAAGTTTTTGTAAACAATTGAATCTAAAAATTCATTACTTCTTATAAAAATGATTGATTTTGAAGAAAAGATAACAATTTTACTGTGTTTAAATCTTAAAACTTCAACTGGAATTGTAGTTGTAATATGTTATTGTTTGTAAAGCATAACAATAAAATAATTCAAAATGACTTTCAAATTTTTTTGTCCAATTACATTCATAAATTAAAAAGTTGCAATCATTCTGATTTCTTTAGACATGGTAAAGAACTCAATTTTTATAAGAAACTATTCTGGGTATGAAAACACGATACGTTTAAGGATCAGGTCTTAGAGCATACACAAATAAACAAATGTATAAATATATATTCTGCAACAATAATTCTTTAATTTTTAGAAAAGATAATCTTTTAAGAGTAACTTCTCTTTTTTAGCATTTCGAAGAAAATTGTACTGATGCACTAAGGAATCATCTTTGTAACGGTCTAGCAAATTATTGTTGCTGGCTGGTGAGATAAACTTAATATAGGTAACCGCGGAAGACATAAAAGTGGAAAACAGGTCATCCATCCATCCATAACGACAAAAAATGCCACAGTACCTACTTTGCGTCCCAAATCCTTCGAGATTACACACACTCTCTCTCAAAGATAGCCTTCGTTTTATGACGTCATAAAATCCCCAGGATTACTATTGGTTGCTGTAGAATGAAAATGGTGAATGACCTATTTAGAAGAAAAAAAAAGATTCATTTAATTTCTTTTTCAACTGAAATTTGTTTATTTTAATTTTTGGTAAGTAGAAATGAAACTGAATTTTGTTAACACTGAATTTGAAAGAAGGAAATAATACATGTTTCAATTAACATATAATAATATGAAATAATTTTATTATACATGTATACTATTTACAGACTCATAGAATTACTTTAAAATTCATTTAACATGTATAAATGTGAACAGTGATAAAATATTTTTTAAGAATAGCTTCTATATTAATATATTAGACATTTCTTATACTATTTACTTTCCTTCTAGATTAATTTAGTTGCATTAACGCCCCGTTTGAAAGCAATACCAGGGTTATTAAAGAACAGACCACGTAATTTTGAACCACAGTCAGATGACAAGGACGGCACATGAGCTGGTACCCTCCTCTCCACACCACACCAGAGGAAGTTTTCCTTCTGCAAAAAAAAAACATAAAATATTTTACGGTGTCTTTTTGTTTGTTTTCATAACAAACTTAGATTTTTATTGGCGACGGCATTAAATATTCTTTAATTAACTTAGGAGCTTTGAAAATGATTATTTAATTCCATGGAATTTTTAAAAGTTTTCGCTTTTATTTCATGGAAACTGAGAATGCCTATCTTAAATTTTGAAATTAATTGCTTTTCATAAATTTTCATATATTACTTGTTATTCGAATAATATTAAAATTGCCAATCAAAAGGAATATGCAATATTTATTTATCAAAATTAAATAAATATTCCCTAAATTCATTGCAAATATTTCCTAATTGAATACTATAATTCTTCTTATATGGAGTGTACAGTTTATTTAACCTAGTATTTAATAAGAAAAAACATTTCCTTGACAAATGTGTAGCTATTTTTTTCCGTATAATAATTGGAAAATACTATGAATACATATGTTACCAAAAATACTTTTTTTGTTTTGAATTAATTATTACTTTGACTGAAATCATACATTTTCAAATTCCTGTAAACTGATACATGCATCAGGTATATCAATTTTTCCATTAAAGGAGTTGATAAAACTATTTTGAGTTGAAGATCGCAGGGCATACATCATGACACGGGCCTTCCAAGTATATGTCTCACTAGTGGATGTACTGTCTTTTTTTATTCGCCTACTTTTTGATGATTTTTTATTTACTGCATTGAAATTCTACTGATTAAGTTTTTAAATTCCATTTTTTTCACAGTAGGTTATTACTGTATGTTTTAACTCAGTTCAGTGAGAAAAAAACTTATCGCACTAATTATTACTTAATATTTAATGATCTAGTTAGAATATTTTTGAAACATTATATTTTAAATTATAATTCGTAAAGATACACAATTCTAGTTAGATATTATGCATCTGCCTCAATCAAGTTACAAAAGGGGAATTTTGAAGCGATTGTTATTTTTAATATGTTATGAGTAAACAATGTTTTTAAAAAAGTTTGATGCGGTTTTTAAAGTACAATAGGCTCTAAACATTTCTTTAGCAGAATTGCTTTTCTCCAACATTTCAGGCCGGCCCTTTTCTTCTGAGGAACTGACTCATAATATGTAAAGAAAACTGATTAGTTAACTTTCAGCTGGGATTTCAATCAAGATATTTTAAGTGAAGGACAGGAACAAAATTCGTGCTTAAATAAATTAAATTGAAACATTTTACACTATTTCAATGTATGTTTTAGAATAAAGTAGCTTGCTAAATATAAGATCAAATGTCAAATTATTGACAAAATAAGAGAAGAGGAAGAAGAAAAGAAGAATTCAAAAAAAAAGAGAAAAAAAGAAGAATTAAAAACAAAAAAGAATCAAAAGAAAAAAAAGAAGAATTTAAAAAAAACCAAGAAGATTTCAGAATCAAATCAAAACAAAAAAGAAGATACCAAATAAAGAGGAATAATTCAAATAAACAGGAATAGGAAGAATGAATCATTTAAATCTTAAATATTTACATATACTATTTGGAAGGTACAAACGACATCAATTGGAAATTACGAAAGAGTTTTCTTCAAGAAGATAAGAAAAAAATAAGGAAACATATTGCAACTTATTGGTGTTTTTAGATAAATAGGAATCTTTACAGTTGTGTGCCTGTATCTCGCTAGCTGACCAGTTTTCTAGTTTCTGAAATGCCCATCATAAACTTCACAGTTTAGAGCTACATTTCTATGTTAAAAGAGCAAAGTATGAGAATTTTTTTAGCCTTTTTTTGGATATTTTTGAGAAATTTAACGAGTTTCAGATCAAATTGATTATCACTAAAGATGTTACAAATATTATTTAGTTTTATAACTCACACCTAACATCCAGTATCGTTAAACGTTTTGTCTGAAGACCTTAGTGTATGGCTGCAACTTGAGCTTCATTACTTTGACCCACTGTCTTTAAGGAAATGATCGTAATTCTGCCATATGGTACATTGTTGGACCAATTTATCTACTGATCATTGGGAGGGAAATTTCCCCAAATTAATGATAAAATGAAGAGATATAAAAATCACCTATGTAACAATAAACGAGGAACAAAATGCTCCGGACTCTAGGCTTTCACGGGACAAGAGAACCATGCTTTATCTTGCAAAGACATGAAAGAAATGCTTGCAATTGTAAATGGGTTAATTTTATTTTCTAGATCTAATGGATTTTATCTTTTCAGGGCCCAAACACTTTAAAGAGATGAATATCTTGTTTTCCAAGCTTCGAACTTTCTTGAAATTGAAATTAATTTAACGTCTTTGAAATCTCATTAGAAAAATAATTCGGATGTCAATTCACATTTAACTTTCATTGATACAAGGCAATGATTGGACATAAAATCACGTTTCTACCTGACAGATACGCGATGTATTTAAATTCTAATTTGTAAACTTATTATATATCCATAAAATCAATCATGATTTCATTTTGTTCATTTCTCTTAGGGAGTAAAATCTATTATTTTATAAAACAGAAAGATACTTAAAGAATTCCTTCCGAGAGTTTTAATTTGCCTTTTCAGCTGTCCACAAAAATTTCTCCTCATCAATCCTCTATATTTCACCACATTAGACTTGATAAAAAGAAAAAAAAAAACTCAAATTAGTAAACATTTACAAGCGCTTTAATCATTTAAATTTTTGAAATGAAGAAGAACGCTTAAAGTTCGTTACGACCCCCTTACAGATGTTTCACATGAAGGAGTCTACACCCCTTACGGATGACGAAGATATTAAAAACATGTAATCTCATGAATAAACTCAACTTTTCTATTAAATAAAAATTTTAAGATTGCTATTATTTGATGTGGTTAGATTTTTGTTTTAAAATATTGATTAAATATTCCTCTTTACTGATTTTTAGTAGTTTAAAAGGGTAAAAATTTGTTTAAAATAAAGCATTTTCCTTTAAAAATGTATCCATAATCCATTTTTAAAATGCTCTAATCTGACAGTAAAGGCTATTCATCTAAATTGTAGAAATAAGGAAAAAATAATTTACTAATCCTTTAGTAAAACTATTAAATTTTCAAAAACCATTGAAAAAGTTTTCCAACCTTAATTAAGAAATTACTTATTTTGTAAAGAAAATGTCATAATAATAATTTTCCTCTTGAGTAAAAATTATTTGGAAAAATCAATATCCAATTAAATTTTTAAAAATATAAGAATTTCTAAATTACTCTTGGCAAAATCAACATGTTTTTGAAAAAACGTGAACATATTATTTCTTGTTTATATCATAGGCATAGATTATGAAGTCAAAACTAATTATATTAACTATTCTTCTGGGAAAAATAATTTTCAATAAACTTTAAATGTTTCCCAAAAGATTTAAAACGCGTTATGATGACTAGGTAAAAGAAATTTTATTTTTTAGTTGCAAAAAAATAAAAATAAATAAAATAAGCCTTTAAACCACTACACAAGCACAATACTATTAATTTAATATAAATAATATTACAACATTTCGGCTCATTTTGCCGCTTATGCAATTAAACATTTTTTAAACTATCCTAAGAGAATGAATCTATTTTTACAGTTTTAAGATTTTCAGATAATGACAGGAACATATAACTAAAGTTAGTTAAATATTTTTTTGAGCAATGTATTCCTCGCAGAACCATTGTCATTTGAACCATTTAGGACCATTTTTAGAAAACAATAACAGATATTCTGATGAGGCTAATGAATGAAAAAGTAGAGAAAAATTACCTCAAAAATTTTTCATTATCAATTTTTGATTAAATTTCAATCCAAGCCGCAAAAGTTTAAGTGCAGTCATTCTCTAAATTAATTCCTATATTTTCTAATTTTTGAAAGTTGGATAAAGAAAAAAAAAAGCGAGCTTTCAAAAGCTTCATTACTTTTTATAATATTAGGAATAAAGTATAACATGCAAATAACGAGTTTAATAACTGTTTATTCAGCAGAATTACGATTTAATTTGATTTTAAAATTTATAAATCTTCAAATGAAATGTGAAGATTTTTATGGTGGTGGTTGTTCTAATGCCACTTGGTCATACCAAGCCTGAATGAGCGGAACTCTTTCGAATTGAAACAGTAGTGTGTACCTTCGTTGTTTCGTTCCTTGCTCGAACACACACGACACAACACTTTTTAGGGGCCCTTCGAACTCATTCATCCAAATCAATACTGAAAGTCAGAATTTAGATCCAAATCAGAGCCCGACTCATCCTTGATTCAGTACCCCCAGATGGATAATTTGTTTTGGGAATTTGGAGGACTTTGTATTCACGACATATGCCCCAATTGCCATTAGCCACCACGGCGCTGTTTGGCCTAGATGAGGCCAGATCTCGTTACCTTTCGATTACGAGAATGATGCTCTACCAAACAGGCTACCGCGGTCAATTTTTTGTTATTATTAAAAGAAAAAAATCCAAAATTATTTAAGCCAAGCATATATTAATACTACTTACATCAAAATAATCAGGATGATAAAATTAAAAGCTATAATATTACGCTTCGATATTCTTATTAACTATTTGCTGTTGTTTATAATGACAGTTGCCATTAGACAAAACAACTGTTACTTCGACAGCCATTTAAGCCGATAAGGTTCTTCTCATGTATTTAGTAGTGCCATTTAGAGACAAGAGTACAACTTTGTCACTCACGCATTATTCACTTGCTTGCACAACCCTTTTTTACAGGAGGTCACACTCACACATCTCACAGAAAGAACAGCCATGCCCTAACCGGGACTCGAATCCAGGATGTCCAGATGATGAGGAAGACGAGTATCCTTCTATGACAAGATGCCAGCAAATTCATTGCTATTAATTGTAAATTGTTATTCTCAGAACAACGAAAATGTATTTGAGTAAGAATGTAGAGATTTTTTTTTTTCAAAATTAGACAAGAATTCAAAATTTGGAAACAGATTTTTTTCTGATTTTTCTGATTTTTTTTCAGATCCATGTTGAACGGATGTAAGGCTTTTACTTTCAACAAAAAGAAATAATTTCTGCGATGCTCTATATTTTTATTTTGATCTTTGGAATTTTAATGATGTACGTTATTACCTAATTTAGTAAAAAAATATGACCAAGTAGTACATATGATCTAATGGTATTTTATTCAGTACCTAATTTATATTATGGGATTCCGTAATATTTATTTTTGATTTCATCATATGTGCACCATTGTAAAAATATACATAAAACGGAGATAAATTATTTCTATTTGAAAATAAATCACTTAAACTATCAATTTAAATTAGAAAATAAATAACCAACTCATCATATCTTTTTTACAACTTTTTAAATATTTTTAGTTTAGATATATGCACACATCCTAAAAAGCAATGCCAGGGCTATTTTAGAACTGACGGCATACTTTTGAATCACAGTCAAATTACGTGATCAATATTTGAGCTACCAGCAACTCCTCTCCAACCTTCCACATCATACCATCGGATTTTTAAAGGATTTAGCTTGTACTAAAAGTGCTTAGAAGGTGGAATTGAGTTTCGAACCTGAAACCCTGCAGTTCCAAAGCCGAGACCTTACAACTCGGACACCGCGGAGCAGACGGGCTGTAAGTAGAAATAATTGTTGTAGAATGCACAGTCCAGAATAAATTGTTAATTTTCCTCATATGTGCATTGATCTAAAAATACATATACATTGAGAAAAAGTTGATTTAAATGCATTTATGATGAAAATAAAGAAATTAAATTGCCCAATTATATCAGAAAATTTTATTCAACTCATCCTATATTTGCCTATAACTGATAAGAATGGTTTAAGAAAAACTTATATTGTAGTATGAATATGCTGTTTCAAATATATTTTAATCAATTAACAACATCTTGTAACTTATCGGCGATTTCAGAGTTTCGAGGCAAGACTTATGTCGATTCTATCGATGAGTGGCAGTGTGATCTGATAAAATACACGATATTTAAATATATGAATATCCTTCGCTGAGTTGGCGAGGAAATTTGAACTGCTGGCAGCAATTTTGTGCATTTATTTGATCCAGACTAACACTTTTTAAAATAAAGAAGTTCATCATGGAACAGTCACTTCTAATGGGGCATAAAAGTACCTTAAATAAATTCCATTTTTTTTTTTTACTGTTATTTTAAAATATTAACTCAGATGCTTATCAATATTATTTTATGTGATTTAATCAATCTGACTGTGGGGTTTAAATATGGAGATTAATACGAAAAATATAATTTATATAATATACCAGAATTACGATATTTCTATTGTGGATTTTTACAGTTATAGTCGGATCGATAATTTTATAATAAGTTTTTGGATTTAAGAAGCTATATTAATACATACAGAGAGCTGAATTTTCATACTGATTCAACAATCACAAACGATTTATTTTTACTAAATTTTACAAACTGAAAATAAAAATTGATTGAATATTAGAAAGGGAATTAAATCATCCATTGAATGATATATGGTTGATATAGAAGTTAAACTTGTAATTAAAAAATATGTTATTTCATTGTCTATCAAAAGCTGTAATTTACTATATCCATAATCACCATTATATTTTAATAGGGATTAAAACAAAATCATTTGCTTTTCGCAAATTTATTTTTAGTTACATGGTTGCTGTAATTAAAGAAAAACCAGCCGTATGTAAATAATTAGATAACAGAGAGGTCATTATATTTTTGTCTCCTACTTTCGAAAGCTCTAAAATACGTAAATTCAGTTACTAGTCAGAGTATATAGTTCTATTCATTTTTTGTAGGATAAAAGTCCATTTTTTTTTCTCTTTTTTGTTACAATATTAACAAAAACAATGATAATATTATGAATTCGCTGATAAAGTTTTAGTAATAATTTTTTATTGTTTTATTTAAAATTGCGTTCATTTTCTTACATGTCACAGCGTATTGTATTTGTGGTATATTCCAGATATTGGATTAACTTTTTTTATATAAATATGCTCATATATTTACGCTATTTATCTTCTTGCATATAAAATTGCACCTTGATAAGAAGTATTTAATCAAGAAAAGACAGTATTACAAATAGTTCATCGAGGAGTTAACCATTCTTTATCAGCTCTATAATTTTTATAGGGAAATAGTAACATGTTCCAATAATAAAAGAGATGTGAAAATATGTAAACTAAATTAAAAAATAGTGAATATACAGTACAATTGTATTTGAAATCTTGTAATTGTCTTTAATCTGTCTTATTATTTTTTATGAAAGTTATTTAAAATACTAAAATAGATAAAATCTTATATTTATTCATATAACATCAAACAATACATACTAGTGCATTTAATTAACCCTATACTTTTTTAGTAATCTTGAGCACCTCTATAACATAAAAATAGAGAAGTTAAAACACTTTGCATTTGTTTATTTTAATCACCAAGATACTTATAATAAATTCTTAAAGATCCTTCTGAAATCCATTCCACATTTTTTTGTAAAACCTCTCATTTATTAATTCATGGTTTTATTAAAACTAAAGAATGTTTGACAAAAGAAAATAATTGGAATTAGTTTATTATATTTGTAATTTATAACTATGAGTTACATTTTATATCATGGCTTATGGTAATAAAGTCAAAACAAAATTGAAAAGCACTTGCCATTTTACGAGAACTAATTTAATCTTGGAAAAAATAAATCCTTCGCAATTAAATTTACTGTCTGTTTTAGCAAAACTGATGTTCTTTTAAAAGAAAGAAAAACAAAGTGAATAAATAAATAAAAATTCAAATAGGTATTAAAATAAAACCGGATAAAATAGAAACCGTAAAAATCTTAATTTGGAATACTTACTAGATAGAGAAATATAATGCTCGTAATAAAGTTTGCTGCTCACTTTAATCAACTTCGAGTTTATTTCTTCTTTAAAATTTTATTTTCATACAACATTAAATATTTACTTCTTGAAAAAACCTTGTAACTCATTTCTATTTCTGGTTAAATTGTCAGCTACATAACATATATAGCTCTTAATAAAAGAAATTGCAAAAAATTAAATATATATATATACTTGCTGCACCCTCATCTTTTTTTAGATGCCAGGAATTCTTGGAATTCGGTTGAATAAGAGGATTTAATATTTTGTGTCTCATTTTGTCTCGGTTTCGGATGGCTTCAAGAAAAATGAAAAAAAATGTTCCATTTTTTTTGTAATAACTTCTTTTGGCAGTATAAGAATTCCTTCTCCCTTATTTTTTATAAAGAAAAATGCTTTTATGGCTCACACCAAAGATATACTTCTTTTATTTATAAAAACAGATTGATATAAATAAATAGATAACTAAGGTATCTGCTTTTTTAAAAAAATGGGAATGATAAATGTAAACTAAAATGAATAAATCGATCTAATGATGACACATTTTTGCCATTCACTTTGAAAAGAAAATACTAAATTTAAACTTTACTTTACTTTGATGAGAAATTTTTGAACTTTAAATGTTACAGTTTTTCCAACATGATATACAGCGTCTAATATTGAGAGATTCGAATAGTTACCTCATTAGGAGTATTTTGATTAATATGTGGTGTCCCCGAATGTATTGCCATAGGCTAATTAAGGCGAGATGTTTGTGCAATGAAAACTTTACAAATGAGAGAAAAGACATCTAGTGAAAAAAAATGTTTATTCAAAATTTGCAAATCTTCGGATTTTCGAATTCTCAGTCGTTCGAACAAATGACATTATGCAGTCTGAAATCGAAGACCGCAATTGTGTTTGCAAAACTTTATTTCCAATTTCTTTCTCATCGGTTTTTAAGATACACTGTGTCTTTGAGTTATCTTCATAAGAAAAAGTCTTCCAGATTAAGATCCGGGATGGAAAGTGACAATTCTATACCATTTCTTATTTCCGTAATGCAATCCAACCTTGCTAATCTATCATGAAAATGTTTATTCTAGAGAACGAAGACTTGCGCCAGTGTCCTGGTATAGGGGTAGCGTATCTTCCCCGTGATCTGGGCATAGCGGGTTCAAGTCTTGTTTAGAGCATGGTTGTTGTTATATGTTCTGTCTGTGAATAGTATAAATGTGCCTCCCTGTAAAAAGGGGTTGTACAGGCGAATATGACGCTTGAAGTAGCTATGTCGTATTCTTGACCCGAGTTGTCGCTCCTAGAAAAGCTTGAAACATTAATTTAGGCTTAAATTCCTGGCAACTGTCGATGGGCTTGTAAAGTGCCAATGGTAGCAACAACAAAGTTTTGCTGAGTGAGGTTTGAAAGAATCTTGCATGAGCCAATCTTGCCTTTGCTGCATGGAATTATTCTGTCATTCAGCAAGTCACGCCGTTTCCTGTCAAATGTTACCAGAAATTTGCATTGTCTTCTAGGGAAGTTTCCATGTTGCACAATCGTCATATCCATCTGAATTGTAAATACAAACTGTCCAATTCCTATTTAAAATTTTTCATGCAATTAGACTATGACGACATATTGGAGAACAACACATGTTATGTATCAAAGAAACCTATATTCACGTTTACTATTGGAATTTATAAATATTAGAAGCTGTATACCTTGTCGGATACCCTGTATTTTCAGATATGTATTAAGCTTGTGAGGTAAGGATTTTAACTACATCCTGAATTTACACGATGTGCATCAAGCATAATGTTTCAAATTTCTAAATAATTGCAATTCATGTAAAAAATACTTCTCAACAGCATTATGCAAAAAAAAAAATATTTCTCTATAATACTGTGTTGTCTTTGTCGTAAGTTGATTGAATTAGTCGAAAATTAATAACATTGGTAACATTAACCGTGCTAATCAAATGCCAATTGCACAGTCCGTATTAAAAATGTTATTTAATATTTTTTTTTAATTCACACATAAGCGTTATGAACCTGCTTCAAAGGGTTTAGAAGTATTAAGTTTTAATACTTTTATTATAGCACGTTTTTAAATGGAGTTAACACATTTTTCCAAATATTAGTTTTACTGCAATTTAACATCGTTACACTATTTACAGACTGCCATATTCCTTTTTTCTAATTGTGATTTGGACGCTTTTACAAACTTATATGAAATATCATTTCCTGTTACAAATATTATAAATCATTTATTCAAGTTGGATGTACATATTTAATACTCTTCCACTGTGGATTCACTACATTAACATTAAATAAATGAGCTAAACACGCATGGTTGAATATTCTAATGAAATTTGAGAGAAGTGCTCAATCTAGTCTCTTTGTAAATTTGGGTCTGTTGTGCTTATCTAATAGCAAGTTAAAAATCTAATAGTCAAGGTTTTTTTTCCTTTGGTTTGCTTTTCTCAGTATTTGATTAATATTTTCGTGATTTTGTTTGAAATACATATTTCAAATAAATTTCTTCGAAATAATTTTGTTCATTCGTAAACATTTTCATGGGCATAACGATTAAACAGATATCAATTTTTGTGAATAGTGAAATATTCGATGACTAATATATTTTTTAAGTTGTAAGTTTTCTAATATATTTAGCTACTATAAATCATGATAGCAGTTCAATTTTTGTCTAGATCTTTCATTTCGCATCAGAGGAAATTTCCTTGAAATTTTCTCTAGCATTTGGCTGAATTTGACCAAATATAGAAATTTGGATTGGGATCCTTTATGTTTTCATCGTAGTTTTTTCATACATGCTATTCTAAATTATCATAGATACAAGTGATTATAATTTATCTAGCTTGGAGTACGCTTTTAGAAATGCAAAAATCTCGGACGAGTTCGTGAATGACATATATAGCTATAAGCGGTTGAAAATTGTGGATGGATGAAATTTTCATTTCATTAAATCTTTACTAATACTAAAGATAAATGAATAAATTCCATTCTTAATACTGACAATTCATTAATAACAGCAACTTATGTAATTAAAATTTTTCGATTAATGCAATATCTTAGAAGTTAACTGCTGAAAAATGATTTTTAAATCCTAATTTTTACTGTTTCTTATATCAACAGTTTATGCTGCTAGATCGCACATTAGGTGTTCAGGAAACTACCTTTACCTTCCAGCTTGCTGAGAGGAATTTTTATGGTATTATGCATGCTACAAAGTTATTGTTTTTCTATAAATATGTGTCAGATTATCTATCATTTTTGTTTGATCGGAGGTATCATTTCTTTTTCTTTTTCTTCGTTTACTGACAAACATAGAAGATTTTGCTGCAGAAAGGAGTCAGCACCAATTATTCAAGTTTACAGAAAACAGTAAAAAAAAAGTCTGAAAATTCTGGCTTCCAATGTGACAGACAGTTAAATTTCTTGAGTAACGCGAGAGCAAAGATTGGACATCATAATTCTCAAGTTTTTCTTCCATCAAATTAACAAGGATTTTTTTTTACTACGTGATAATGCATGTAATTCTAAATTTCTCCAAGTTCAAGTTACATCCTTTTTGCAACAAACCCTTCAATTCTACCTAACGTTCTCACAATCTGAGTTTGTCATTCATATTCTATCATAAAAATATTTTTATTTCCTTATGCTTGATCAAACGTTTGAAAAACTATTTTTATGGTGCAATTGAAAAGGAAATATAACATTTTCTTCGATTTCAGTTATTTACCTTCTTCTAAAGACGAAAAAAGAAAATATGCTATCATATCATGAATTACATTGATATTTTTGATGACAAAGATTAAAAAAAACGCTTTTTTTTTGCTAAAAATAAGCATCATTTTGACAATAAAATCCCTATTTGTCATAAGAAAGAGAAAAGAACATGACAAATTTTAATCTGTTTCAACTTTATGATCATTTATTAGAAGGAGGAACTATTTTATGACATATCTCATACTGATGCAAACTGTAAAGAAATGTCCCCTTTATTTTTCTTCTGTAGATGCATCATATATTATCGAATATAAAAATGTCAGAATGTCAAATATTTATATAATGATTCAATTATTTTCAGAAAGATGATTTATTTCAATATATTTCAGCGTAATTAAGTGACTTCCTGTAAGCACAATTGTATTTCGAATAATTAGAAAATATGTTATATATTTTTAGATATAACGTACTTCATAATTACTAAGATACTTCATAGATACTAAAAAATGAATAAAAAGAGTTGAATTAATACAAATTGAACACTTATTGAAGATTATGCAGATGAATCAATATTTATATAGCATACATTCTAAACTCCATTATGTAGCAAATATTTGTATTTTATTTTAGTGATCAAATCTTGCGATCCAATTTTTCTTTATTTTTATTTTTGATCCTTAATTTTACTTTTATATCATTATCTAGACTATCCATATGAATTTCTATGAAATATTTTACTTATATTGATATTCTATATTTATAAATGGAGTAAAAATATATGCAATGAAATATTCCATCATGCTTCACAATGAAATATTCCATCAAAATTTCTATTTTGGTTTATTTGCGATAATACTCGCAATATTTGTAATGTCACTTATGTGAATGATTTTCTGTAATTTTTAAGTTTCCTCTTTTCATAACTATGTTATTATGTTTTATTGGAATGTATAAAAAGAGGGAAATATTGTAATAAACGAAATATTGTAATACTGTAATAACGAATACTGTCATATATGTAAATAACGAAAAGATATATCCACCTTTAATTAGGAGGGCTCAGTCAATGGTTCTCATTAAATTAAATGGTTTTATTTTAAATAGAGTTACATATATTATTCTTATTTTAGACGGAAATGCATATTTTGATATTTTGAAACGTATTTTCACAAAACATGACATTATTAAAAAAGGGAACATCTGCTTCAAAAATCTGGAATTAATACAAAACCTTTAAAAAAATTCAAATTTGACAAAAAAAAAACCTTTTTCATAATGCTTGTATTTCCACTTTTAATAATTTCTATATTCGTTAATGTTCATTGTGTGTTTGGTTTTGAATATTATCATTATTTTTTATTTCCCGGAAAAAAATCGTCCACATATATATTTCTTTAAAAAAGGTTCCTGATTTCCCCCTTCACTTTTGAAAATGGGTAAGATGTTTTATCATATAAATCATTAGAAGACTCAAATGAAAAATCGATACTTTCCTAGATTCTTTTTCGTTTGCGACGACCCTTTCTTCATATCGATTCCGTCAACAAATATAATCTATGTCAGAGATATATTACAACTTTCATAGCAAAACAAATGCAAACTCATCAAGGCCATGAAGAAGTGCTTAAGAAATGTTTTCTAAAGAAGTTGTTCCCTGATATATATTTTACAAGTGGATGAAACTCTCATGAAAGCGATTTGAAAGAACTCTGAGAGATCATGTTTCAAAATAAGTTTCTATACGATGCGTATAACGATATGGATATATTAGATTGCTACCCATAGCAGACTACACAAAAAATAGTTTACCTAAAGGTTCATAAAGTTTCAGCCTGTTTTTATCAACAACTGGAAGGACTGAAGTATATTAGTTTTTCGAATACCACTTTATGCATTTCGTTGTTAAAATCCAGTGCTGCAGCATAACTATCTCAGACTAACGATTTGAAATCCTCTAAATATCAGTATAGTTCAAATATATGTGTTTATATTTAACTTGAAATATTAATATTATTATTAACTATTGGAAATACTAATAAAACAGGTTTCATTTAGTCATTCAATAGAAACGATTTCTACCCAGAAACGATTAATAACATAAAAAATATTAATATAATAATTTCATAAATAAGAAAACTAATATGTAATTTCTTATAAGATGGGCAGTAGTATTTTCTTTCTGTCGCTGTCTTGATAAAGATATGAAAGCTATTTAATCGATTGTTATTTTTTATCGCAAGTTATATAATCGTTATGATGCTACATCCTTTAATTCTGAGGCAATCCAACTCGTCCCAGACTTTTGTAGACCAGTCCAATCGCTACATACAATTTTCTTCGTATCAGCTATGGTATGTAGCAATGGTGGACCTTACTATATGGCATATAACGCTAGATAACAATATAATGAATAACCTTGATCCAACCCTTAAAATTGTCGTAACATAGGAAGAACATTGTTTTCTAGAATAAATGAGTTGTAGTCAGCACTAAGCTTACCGTGAATTTGGAACAATGATCTCAGTCCATACAACAAGAATAATCCTAAGATTTTTCCCACGCCAAAATTTACTCTAGGCGCAATAAATTCTGGTAAATATCTTCACCAGCAACACTCCAAACCCAGATCCTGCCATCCGACTTATAGAGATTGAATTTTGATTCATAACTTTAGAGAACCTATTTCCTCTCATCTATGATCAAATTTCGGAATAAAAAGCTAATAGACGGGTAACTCAACCTTTGAAACTAAGAAAATCCTTTTTCTATTGCATGGTATTTATCGAAACAATAGTCCAGGATCCTGTGAAAAACGCCAACCATTGGATGGTGAAAATCTGACAATACTATGCCATTACACCATGAAATTTATTCTACCTCGTTCATAATACATTGACGGACCATGGAATTCCAATTGTTCGAAAACTTCTTTATTTTCCAGACGTGGGTCCTTATAAATTCTGATAGCATCCAACGTTGAAGATGACTTTGACCATTAAGAAACCAGTAAAAAAACCAGAGTAAAAAAATTGATTACTCAAAACGCAATGGCTGAAAGGAATGAAATTCCAAAAGAAACTTCCAAATGTAGGAATGGATGAATGGGTGAGTTAAGTATGTGCATCATTAAAGGATCTACTACTACATCTAAAAGATTTCCGATACTCTTGATGCAACAAAATTTTATTCAAAAAAAACTTCAATAAATATATTGATTTTCATTTTTAAAAATAATGTTTTTTTTCTGTACAAATTTTAAATACCTTGCAACAATGTTTCGTTTATTTGTTATATAATGCTGCAAATGTAAATATTAAATAAAAATAAGTCAGATCTCGGTAAATTTTAATATCTTGATACAGTTGATTCAGTATTTATCTTTTGATTGGAATGATCAAAATCAATCAACATTTTTTGTGACTTTTTTGTTTATGTTTTTAATTTTATTATTACATTATAGATAATTAATTAGAATTATTAATGCCTTTCTCCTGAAATATGCAAAAAAATACTTTTTTTCTAAGACATTATATGTTGTTTTATATCACGAGGACTGTATAGTCTAAAAAATGTCCAAATTTTACAATATTTACAAGTTACATATATAGTTCCCAAAAGTAAGCTCTTCCAGAGAAATGACATAGTTTCCCCATGAGCTGGGTATCCCGGGTTCGAGTCCCGGTTCAGGAATAGTTGTCTTAAACGTATATAAATACGTTCTGTCTGTGAGTTGTTTGAATATGTTTCCCTGTAAAAAGAATTTGGTCAAGCGAATGTAATGCATGGATATCTATGATGCTTATCTTATGCGCTAGATGGCGCTACTGAAAATAATATACACTGTATCGGTTGAAATTAGAAGACTTCATGATTATCATTCATCATTTCTACCAATGATGAATGGTATAAGGTATAATAACTAGATGATACAATACAATTATACAAAAACAAGTTTCAAAATCAGTACATTAATCGTTTATTTTTGTTTTTATGATTTTTTTGAACAAATATTTATTCCAAAGCGTAGAAAACAATTCTCAGCAATAAAATAATTTTAGATGAAGCGATGGTATTCAGCCATTTCAGTTATCCGATAAGGTCATTAAATAAAGTTAATATTATTAGTATTAATTAAATAAAGTTAATTTTACTGCAAAATTCAATTTTTGCATATGGATGACGTAACAACTAGAAAAAACTTTCATTTACTTTTTGACAGATATCCGACAGGAGATGTGAAATATAAGGTATACAAAAACCGATTATTTTTCGTATCATCTTCTACTCTCTTCGTATTATATTTCTTTTTTCTTTTTTTTCATCACCACTTTCGATACAGAAATATAAAATAAACGGTGCATCATATTATTGTAGGCCTATAATCCCAAAAGAGTTTAAGGGATCTTGCATAAAAGTAAAAGTTGTTAGCTCAGTGAGTGACTTGAATGCTTTTTTGAGTCGTATTTTTCATGTTTTTGGAGATGAAGTATTACTTAATATATTTTATGATTAAAATTATTTCATTTTCATTTTCTTCATTATGTTCTAAAAATATTTGAGCATGCTACTCTTTTAAAAGAACATAATGTTTTAATATATGCTGCTTAATATTTAAATGCATATTAATGAACAGTTAACTGATTAATCTAAATTTATTTACATCAAAATTATCAACTGATCTGAAATTTGAAAAAAAAATGTTTCTATGATTTTATGGTTTATTTATGAAAATTTATAAAAAATTTAAGATGAAATAGTAGAGAGTAAGTAATATGAAGGAAAATTTTCTTTTTTTCAGTACTAATAAAAGAATGATCTACTTATGTTTTTATTTTTCTTAAGTTTTTGGGGACGTTTTCTATTTTAAACGAGAAATACTGGATGTAAAGCGAAGGCATCTTTAAGGATAACTTATTTTTATATTCTGCCCTCGTCGTTTTTTTAAAAAAATGTCTCAAACGGTTGATTGTTGTAGTATTTTGAGTTCCATGTTAGATATGAAAAATTTCATTATCATAATCATATTATCATTATGATTGAAGTAAATAAATTTATCATGTAAGGTTCTGAAAAATTGTTATTCAATTTTTATTTAAGGGATGAATATATTTTAGTGATATTTTCATTATTTTGGGAGCTACAACTTCATTAAAATAGTTCAATATTAAATTATAAATTATTCAGAAAATATACCTTCGTCTAAACAAGATTACAAATAGTATTATTTTGAATTAATAAAAATGTATCCAGTTCATGTCTCATTTATCCTCAATATGATTCATATAATTTTAATACGTTATTTACATTTGTTAGAAGTCCCTCAAGGAAGTCCATTAATTGGAAAGAGAACAATTTACAGGAAGTTCCTACCTATTCAAGATTGCTTGAATAAAATATTGACTATTTATAACTAATGAATAATTCTTCTAAAATATCACTGAAAATATATTTAGAGTATTACTGCGGACATAGATAGCCTGGTTGGCAGGGTGTTAGATAATGAGTTTGAGGTCGCCGAGCGAAGACTATCAGCGTGTTCGGTGACTGGAGCGGGTATAAATCCGTTGTTATCCCAAAATTCCCCATATCGACAGCAATACCCCTGGCGGTACAATTCAGAGTCGATAGTTCTCTGATTGAGGTCTAAATTAACCTTGATGGATGAGTGAATGTAATGCATGATTAATGTCATAACCATAAAAAGGGTTGCAACGCCTGAGACGCTAACTCCTACTCTTAGTCCAAATGGTGCTACTGAAAAAATAAGAGCTGTTCACAGATCGCTGACAGATAACTAACTATCAGCGGGTTTGTAAAATGCCAAATGTCACGATACAATGATTATACTACAATAGTTCTCTATTTCCCATTCCTGATTACTGGCATTTTTGGCCAGCAATGTGGTCCGTGGTAGCCTGGTTGGTAGAGCGTCAGTCTCGTAACTGAAAGGTGGCGAGTTCTGACCTCGTATTGGCCAATGACCTTCGTGTTGGCTAATGGCAGTTGAAGCACTTTAAATATGCAAACTCCTCCAAGTTTCCATAACAAATTATACCTCTCGGGGTACTGAATCAAGGATAAATCGGTCTCTGATTTGGATCTAAATTTTGACATGCAGATGGACAAATGAGTTCGAAGGCTGAAAACAGTTGTGTCGTGTGTGCTCGAGCAAAGTCGTACTTTCACTTTAAAGTCGTTCGTTAACAATGAAAGGTGCACTCTCCTGCCTTAATTCGAAAGAGCTGCTTCTCATTCGACTTGGTATGACCAAGTGGCATTAGATAGAATATAACAGAATGTCCAACAATGTTTACTCCACAACATTGTTAAAGGCCTCCAGACTTCAAAATGGCCTCCAGACTTCTTCATTTTCCCCAGTAGTCTCACTGCTTTTGGTCTTTCTTTTTGTCCAAGAGTACGTTTTTTTTATTGTTTCAGAGAAATAAATTGTATCTTCGTGTGATTTTTCAAACCATTCGGATATTAAACTTTCTTTTTCATTATGAAGTGGCAATAATCCATATGTATTTGTGAAGGATCAGCTGCAAGGATGAATCATTAATGAACATATCTATGATCAATTGGAAAACATTGAGGGATTGTCAAGCAGTTATTGTGTGACAGGGATTCCAAGTGCACCAGTGTAAAAAAGGAAAGGCAGAGATTTAGCAGAAAATAAAATGCAAAAGAAAGAGTCGTTTTGAGAAGAAATCAAAAGATTCTTCACGTGATTCGTGCTTCTAAGTTAAGATCCATGTGATAATGAACGGAGGATTCCTAGAGCTACTCCTGGAACATCTGAATGAGATAACAATGTGTTGGTTTTTGTTGCGTAAGGAATTATAAATAATGCTACTCTCTTAAAGGGATCACATTTCAGCACCTCGTAATTCCGGCATGGTGGTTGGATCTCTCCAACCCGGTGGGTACATAAAAGGTGTGGGGTCTGACTCCTCCTATCGATGACGGAACGCACTTCCTAAGGCGAGGGTTTCACCTTGGCCGGTGATGGAAGTTAGGACTCAACCACAGTTGCTGTAGCAGCGGTACGGTCATTCAATATATAATTCCGAGTGCCTTCGGGTGGTACGGAGATTCAGTAATATGGCTAACTCCCTTAAAAGAATTATCTGCAATGCTATGCTACTCTCTTATTTGATATGTCAGAATCAAGTCACTACATATACAAAAAAACTTCTATCTATCTATAAAACATCTATCATATAAATTACCTTTTATTATTTTTATTATTAATAACTTATTGACAAGGGTCTCAACTTAAATGAAATTATTAGTGCAATGGTAATGTTTCGTATCTTATGTTATGTTTTTAATATGATTTGAAAGTTTAAAAAAATTAACTCTTATGATTTACTAAATAATATCAAAAGAGCAACAAACAGTTGAATTTCAGATGGGATATGAATTCATTGTATTAAAATAAGATTTTATATTTATATCAAGAAAATTCAAACCCGAACTTCAGTAATTTTGAATTTTCTGAGTTTTCTTCATTTTCTTATGGTCAAGAATAGATTTTTTATTTAAAAGGAAATAAATATAAATCGGTTCATTCTGAAATAGTTTGTGTGTATGTTAGAAGCAAAACATTTGTTTCCTAAATAAAAATGAAAAATAAAAAGTATTTCAAATGAATAAGCGTATTTTCTTTCAAAGTAAGATGGGGAATATTCTTCGATTTATATTCTTCAATTCGATCAGCGAGTATCATATTTTGTTTTACTTTGTTTCCGCATTTGATGGTTTATCCGAAAAAAAATTGGAAACAAATCCGTTACACAGAATATATATTCCTGCATTACCAAATTTCTATCTTCTGTATTCTTTGACGGGGATGTCCTAACAATTGTATGCTTATTCCTTATTTATTTTTATTTTTCCAATAAATACTTTAAATGCTTTACAAAAATACTTTGTAAATGGAAAAGTTGGATGAAATAACTTTTTATTAGTTTTTATATGATATTTTGGCTGAAAATGCTTGCATAAAACCGGTAATCAATTCAATTCCTACTAACTGATTTAATTTTAGTTACTTTTTGTTAAATAATTATCAAAAAAGTATTAAATTTCAAAAGATTAGTATAAAATAAACTATTGGTTTTCTCAAGAATTGAACTCATTATTCTCCTTCGTGTGAAAAGTTTTGAAATCCGCTCGAGAAAATTTCTGAAGCTGAAATAAAAATGGATCCAATAGAACACTTATCTGTAATTAGTTTCGTTTTTTTTTATTTCCCAAATTTATTTAGATTCATATGTATTTAAGTAGTAGCTGCATTTGCTTTCTCTAAATACAACGATATATATTCTTTTAATTATTAAACCTGCTCGAATTCAAAATATTTTTTAGCTTCGATTCCCATTTTTAGCTCCGATTCCGTAATTAGATTCGTTTCGTTTCGTTTCCTAAAGTATTCTAATTTAGGCTTGTTTCATAAATAGATTTTATTTCATTTGGCTTTTAGGTTTGTTTACTTTGTGTTTCTAACAAGTTCAAATTAAGTGTGGTTAATAAGTGTGCATTAAATTTTCGTTTCGATTTCGACATAACTTATTTCGTTTCCAAAAAAATAATTTTTAGTTTTGGTTTTGAATTAATTTAGATTTTGATGAATTCTGGAAGTTGGTTTGAATTATGTAATGCTTTTATGGTAGAATATATATTTGTACATTTGGATGGAACTAAGCAGCATTTGCACTTTTCCTCTAAATGGAAAATTTTTAAAAATTAAAAAGACATTTTAAAGACATTTTTTTTAAAATTAAATTTTTGGAATTATTTTCCTGAATTTACTTTTTCGAGAATTCCTTGTTTTTAGGGGTTGAGGAGATATACTTAATTATATTAAATGATTAGAATTAAAATTAAAACAATCAGTAATAACAAAATTTCATGTATAAAAGCAACAAATAATTTTATTAAAGGGTGCAAGCGATAATGTTTTCACCAAAAACTAATGCAACATTAATTCTTTAACTTGAAATTAAAATAGGCTACAGATTACTTCTTAATAGATGGCGCTCAGAACCTACATTTATTAGTTTTTTTATAGTATTCAAATCAAATAGCAGATAGGATAGCATAGTTAAAATTTCTTTGTATATTGCTGGTATGATCTTTTTTTTTTTTTTTTTTTTTTTTTTTTAGTTTTTGAGTTGAATATTTTTAATTATTATTTGAATATTCTTATGTAGGTTTATTTTATGTATTTTTGTATATCCTTTGCTTTATTTGGTAATGTTTGTAATGTTGTTTTGTTTAGTATCTTTGCTATTAAGTTGGTGCATCATTTTGATTTTAATGTTCAGGGCATTTTTGATTCACGGTCAATATTTTGAACTATTCCTTACGGAAAAATTCCCTTATTTTGAATCATTGTCTGAGGAAGACGCTTGAAACAGTATTCAGGCGTTATTCTTTTTCTATTTGTTATAAATGTGATCCTATTGTATTACTTTTTACTCGACTTATATTACTAATTTATTCAGATTCGCCTGTATTTTAGAAATAGCGGCATTAGCGCTCATTAAATACAATGATAGTTTTTTTTTTTAATTTTTTTTTAATTCTGAGCAGCAAATAATTATTCACTGTAGATTATTCTTTTAATTAACGAAACATAACTTTTAAATTTAAATGCACATTCATAATATCATTTCTTATCTTCGGATGGTAAAAAAATGTTCAAAGACGGCATTATTAATGCTAGATAGAAAAAATATTAAAGCATTATTTTGGCACGCTTTATATTGACGCTTTACATGTGAGTTGACCTCACATGTAAAGTTTGCATACGCATATCTAAAATAAGAATTTTAAAAAAGAAAAAAAAAAAACCATCATGTAACATTATATTTGAGAAGTATCGATAAGAGGTTTGATCCAATTCTTGGACGAAGTTGATTGTTTCACAAAAACCAATTTGACGTTGATTCAAAAATAAATTTTTAAATTTTTCCCTTGTGGATGACTTCTTGTTTTGGCGCAATTGGACACTTAGTAATAATATTATAAAAATAACTAGAGGCGAATTTAGTAAATTAAAAAAAATGTGCTTTTAGAATTATTGACCCAAATTTTTAGAAAAATATGAATATCATTAAAGAATTGGTTAAAGTTTGCAAATTTGGGGAAAATCTTCACTGGTAGTGTTATAAATACATAACCAAGAGAGCTGCATTGACCGAGTGTAAATGCCTCGGATCTTGAACCGTAGTGTTTCAGATTCGAGACAGAATTCCACCGAAGAACGGTTTGTAAATGGGTCTATTGCACCTTAAGAACGAAAAGACATCCTGCAGTTGTGGAATGCAGAGGGGGAGGTGTCAGCTCAAGCGCTTTATCGACATCTGACCACGGTTCAAAATTACGTGACCCGTCCCAAAATAGTCGTAGTTTTGTTTTACAACGGGGCGTTAATGTAAGTTAACTAAATAATAATCTAATGAACTTATGCATTGTGCTTTTGCAATTGAATGCTGATTAACTAATTGACATTAACAATAGTTTCTAATAAAATGATTAAAGATCTCAAATCTTTTAATAAAAAATAAATAAAAGTTTTATTTGAAGATGGAATGATCAGTAACATTTTATAAAACTGAAATTTTTTTGAAATGCTTCCATGCAACTAAATTTTGAAAATGAAATTCATTTTAATAAATAATGAATGCAAATAGATTCTTGAATATGGGACAATCATCGTATTTTATTAAATAATTTAATATAGATTCAAGATAAATTAAACTTTTTAATATTAGTCATTTTCTTCACAAAATTGGATCATTAATCTATGCATGTATATCCAGATTATAAATAGGAATCTGCAAGATGGGTCAGTTCCAAAATTTCATCCAAAAACAATGCATCTAACTTTTATCTTTAGGTAATTGAGAATCAAAATAAGTATTTGTCGTATACGAATTAAGTATAATAAACCATTCTATACTAAGAGTTTAAATCTAAGAAATTTGTCATTTTAGTTAATAATGTTAAAAAAACCATTGCTTCTTTTTCTTGTTTTATTATATACAATTTTTGATGATGAGACAATATTTTTTCGCAACACATTAGATTCTATTCCATCTCATACATAAGATGTAATTATGAAATGAAAAATGTAATTGGAAAATTACGTATTTCTTGACAGAAAAAAATATGGTGAATTTACAGAATATATTAATAATCATTTTAAAATTAACATTAAAATTTCCTATTTTTGAAATTGCATTCAAATATTATTGACGAATTAATAAAAATTATTTATTTAAAGAATACTTATAATTTTAAATTTAATTAAGCGATAGATTCAATATTAAAAAAATTAAAAAAATCACCTTTTTTTCAAGAGATACATCCTAGAAACTCTACAATATTCTTTTTTTCATTTTAAGGATATTGTTTGAATTTTAACAAAATGCTGATATTGTTGCGTCACAATGGAGATGGAGGGTTACAAATCTGCAATGATGTAAAGTTAATAAACTTGACAAAGTACTGCAGATATATTTGCATTACAATGCAAATATAGTGACTGAGATCTAAATTAAAATAAATATATCCTTTACGAATTAGCAAATTAGATATACAGCAGCAGCGAGACACTGAATTTAAAAATAATTGTAATTTTAATGTCATATTATAAAGAATAATTTTCAGAATTAGAAATATAAATTAGAAGATAGCAATTATGTTGCTCTTCCCATTAGTTTTCAGAATAATCAGACAAAAGTCACTTATAAAACTATTTCGATTTTATATTTATTTTTAAAGGTTATCATAAATTTATATTTAATATTTTTATCTTAAACTATATTCATTTGGTATTTGATTATTTTAAATATACTCTATATGACGGTCCTTTTCCATCCATTATATATCCTTTTACAGACATACTAAATTAATCTGGCCACGAATATCCAAATTTGAGATTTTTCTTCAGTTTTAATGATTAAAAAAATATTTATCTATGTAGTCACAAAAGTATAAAAATAAAATTTATAATATTTAAATGTTAATACTAAAACACTTTAAAATTAATTTTGGCTTTATTTAGGGAAGGAATGATAATTTCAAGGGATATATTTCAGCCTGAAAATATGCCTAAAAACAATATACACAATGACATTTTCTTTATAAACGATGAGTAAAAATTAACTCAAGATTTGAATTTGCTCCCATTTGTGCATTAACGTATTGTCTATCCTATTATAAAAACCATATGGCAGCTGATAGCTTAAGGTAAATGAAAATGGAATGTTACACGTTGGATCAATGTGTTAATGAAAGACTTGAATTAAATACCAAAGCCTGTTCATTTCTTTCACTTATTAGATTTTATTTAATTATATAGTATGTAGGATATTGTTCCGTTTTTAGTAACACAAATTTCAAATGTCCTACATGGCTTTGCTGTCACATATACGCACTTTTATAGAAACTTTCCACTAACATTTTGTAAAAATGTTGCTGAATTTCGTTGATGTAGAGTTCAATTTCTCTTTCAATGCTTGTATATTTGTTGGCTTGTTGGCATAGACGTTTGAATTAAATAATCTCAGAAATGGCTCACTGTTATTAAATAAAACGATCTAGGGTGCCAATTCTCAAATTTTCGGACTATGGCTGCCAGGCTGTCATTACTTTTTCAATATTGTACATAAATGAAAATCCATTGTTCTATTGTGTAAAGCTATTTTTTTATTATCATCTGTCAAATAATATTTTTAATGTTTTGCAATATTTTACTGCACAAATGGTGACAAATTCATATTTTCGATTAATTTTGCAGTAATCTTTAATTAGATTTTATTGAATAATAATGTTTAGTTACAGTTCAGATATATCTGGCAAGGTTTTGAAAAAGAGAGAGAGAGGAAAAATAAAAATGGGCCAGAGAAGATTTAGGAATATATCTTAATTCTATTTACTCAATGTTTTTTTTTTAAAAAAACAGATGCTTAAAAATGGTATGCAGATGTTTGCTTAATACATATATATTATCTATTTATACTATGAACCGTTCTTTTTAAGCTGGAAAGCATATTTGTCTTTTCTGCTGTGATCCAAATCGATTTTCTTCGTTATAAAAAGTTTAAAACTAAGCTTCTTCGAGCAAAAGTGAACATCAAATTCACATTAATCATCATGTATGACTTTAGAAAATGGAACGACAGTGATAAATTTGATTCCATTTCGTTTAGAAGTACTTTTTCGAGAGACATGATAAAGCTGAAAAGGACTTTTTATATCTATATATCTTTCTCTAAATATATATAATGCAAGAAACACATGAATATTTCTGATGAGTTTTTACTTCCAAGCGTCATTTTTTCTGTTTAATAGAAAAATATGAAAATTCAACCATTTATAAAATACTAACGCCATTCTTTTTTTAAAAAAAGACTGTTTGAAATATTATATTTGAATGTATGGTAAATACGTTTTATTCTTTTAGACCATTCGACTATTTTATTCACTAAAGGTAAGGCTAGTTTACTACGTTATATACTTCTGTCAAATACCGTTTTCAATTAGTAAAAAAAAATTATTAGTTTTCCCAGAAGAGAAACTTTTAAGCAACTTTATATAATGTAAGTTATGAAAAATATACAAAAAATAAAATTTTTTATCTTTTACTCTTTTTTCTTTGCTGATTTATTAGAAAATATTGAATATGATTTAATAATATAATACATACTTAAGACTTAACACCACACCACACCTCCGTTTCTAGAGCTCATGGGGCCCCTTTCCGGTTTGGTATAGATGTAGGTGGACTTTATTAAACAAAAAAAAAAAAAGTACACTACAATGAATTTGAAAGATACAGAAAGATGACTAAATACATAAAAATACAACATAGCAAGTGATGATAAATGCTAGACTGAACTTCTTGAGCACAAGAAACTGGATGAATGAGCATAGTAATATTCAGTATGAGTGCACAAAAGAGTTAAAATATTGAGAGGGGAATGAAAATTAAGTTATAGATAAAGTACGAGCTGTATTAAAATGGTGCCCTAAGAAAATAGTAGAGTTACTCTAATTGAAGCAGATCTCCCTGGTCAATTAGGAATCTAATCATGTTTATGATTCTACTTTTGGATGATGAATTACTAAGGACTCTTTTGTACCACAGACTTTCTAGCGATGATGAGGGTTTTCTGAGGTGCCATGAAAGAGTAAAAGGGCAAGAAGTCGCATAGTGAATGGGATCTCCGATTTCTCCACAAGAGCAGTAATCATTTGCTGATAGATGGAAGCGGTGAAGAAAAGACGGGAAAGGTCCATGTCCAGTAACAAACAGGATTTCCTCACGAGTCCAGGAGAGTGGTTGCAATTTTACTGTTTTGATGACTTTAAAAACAGAACGACCCGTATTTCCATTATCCCAAAGATTTTGCCATTTTCGTATAAATATTTTCTGCAGGTGCTTTTTAAGATGACATCGGGGCTTTGGGACTTCCAATGGAACACCTTCAATAATAGCTGCTTTTGCAAGAATATCAGCTTCTTCATTACCCCGATAACCGGCATGGGCTTTGATCCATCTTAAGAGGATGTTTGAGTTCTGGAGGAGAAGGAACTGAATGTCACGGGCGAGTTGATGAGGGGAATGGGGATCTTGTACTGCTAGCAAACTTGAAAGACTCTCTGTCCAGATTTTTATTGTATCGTTTTCTTCACTAGCTCGGATGATGGCCTTTTTCAGTCCAAGCAATTCGGCTTGAAACACAGTGTGGAATTCCTCCAGTTTTCCTTTCCATTCAAGAACTTTTCTGCCATTTTCGAATGCGCAATAGGAACACCCTGTTCCCAGCTCTGTTTTGGACCCATCTGAGTAGAATGTTAACCTGTTATCCTCTTCGAAGGGCTCTGTTGTTGAAATTTGTGCCCCTATCTCAAACAAAGAAGGGTGGATGGTAATATTCCTGACTTTTTCTTCAAATTCTCTTGGGTAATATGTTTCACCTTCAAATTCTATTTCTTTCTTTAAGGATGTGATATTGATGAAGAGGGCTTCTTGTTGAGCTTTCAGGTGAAGTGGCATAATGCCGGTAATAACCTGTAAAGCTGCAGTCGGGGTTGTGCGGTATGATCCAGTTATATATAGGAGGAAGATCCTTTGAATAGATGCTAATTTTCTTTCCAATCTAGGAGAAGATGAAAGGGACCAAGCATTTACACCATGTAGGAGCATCCTCTCTGTGACTGCTTGGTATAGGGTCCTTCTGAATCTTTGTTGTAGTCCCCAGTGGGGACCTGCTATGCGGCAAAGTTGTTGATACTGGCTTATGGCCTTAGAGCCTTGTTCTTGTATGTGGGAAATCCAGTTTAACTTTTCATCTAATATTACTCCCAAGTATTTGAGAGATGATGTTCGTTTAATAGACTGGTTGTTCCAACGAACAGTTGGTCCCCTAGACAATTTCCCTATTAGTAAATATTGTGATTTTTCTATTGAAATTTCAAATCAATTTTTATCGGTCCATATTTTAAAAGTTTTGAGTGCTAAGTTTGCATACATTTCCAGTTCTCGCCGAGTTCTCCCGCTGATGACAAATGCGAAATCGTCCGCATATGCTTGTAAATGAATCTCTCTTGGCCAAGTTGTTTTTAAAATTTCATCTGCTTCTATGTTCCAAAACAGAGGAGATGTACAAGATCCTTGGGGGCAGCCTTGTGTTTGCTTCCATACCGCTGGTCCGTCACTCGTTTGTATCGCCACTTTGCGATTGGAAAGGATGTCAACTAAGGTTTCTGATGTATTAGTTCTCGTATGCAGTTTACTGAATCTTTTTCTTATAATGTTATATTTTAAGTTGTCAAAAGCGCCTTTGATGTCTAATGAGATAACTATGACGTAATGTTCACTTTCCTTGGCTTCTTCGATGACGTCAAGCAATTTTCGAAGAGCATGGTTTATTGATTTCCCAGCTGTGAAGCCGAACTGGTGAGGGTGTAACACTTGCTGAGAATTAAGAGTAAAGTTAACTCTTTGAAGTAATAATTTTTCTAATAGTTTTCCCAAAGTCGGAAGGAGGGAAATAGGTCTATAGGACTTCAATCGGTTTTTTTTCTTTTCCTTTTTTGTGAAAGAGAACAATTAATCCCGTTGTAAAGGAAGTAGGGAATTTTTTTAGTTCAAGGCATTTGTTCATGTACAATGTTAATAATTCTGGAAAGTTACTGTGGATGATTGCAATAACTATAGAATCAATACCATCGTAGCCTGGGGCCTTGTTTTTAGGAAGTTTTTTGATAATATTTCCAATTTCTGTTTTAGTAAAGGCTTCTTCAACCTCACAAGGTATTGAATGGAAATTTGTTTCTTCTTCTACCGTCTCGGGATAAAGCTGTTGTAGGATTGTACTTGCAAAGTCCTTAGCATTTCCTGTAAGTGGATTTTCCAATAAGTTGAAAATTACTGTGGGTGGTTGAGCAATCTTAGTTGAATTATAAGGAGCTCCATAAGGGGAACTTGCATTTGAGCAAAATTTTCTCCAAGCGCTTCTCTTTGCCTGAAGTATTTCTTTTTTGTAGATTGCTCTTTTCTTTGAATAAATTTTCTGGTAATATTCTCTCATATCTCCTGCGCTCTTCTTCACGCGTCTCCTCAGTGCATTTAGTTCCTTTTTCTTTATTTCCAGATTTTGATTCCACCAAGAAATATTGGGTGCTGTGGATATCTTCTTTATGTTGTATGAATGCAGACAAGAGTCAAGTATTTCCAATTGAAGTTTTTCTGTAGCAGCGTCCAGACTATCAGTTGTTGAAGATTCCCGAATGATTTCCATTAATCTGAAAAGCTTTCTTCCGAAATGATTGCAGAACTTCTTGTGACCCCCAAATTTTGTTTTAAATCTAAGATAAGAAAGCTTAGAAATTTCTGTATCGATGATAATTTTAATAAATTTATGATCACTGAGCGATTCATCTTCCATTACCTCCCAATTGCATAAGTTAGCCAAGATAGAGTTTGAAGCCAGAGTTAGATCTGGCCAGCCTTCAGCATTATGGCGTTGAAAAGTGGGTTCTGCGTCTGGAGAGTTTAGAAGATGGAGGTTTTTTTCCGCTAAAAATTTTTCCAATTGGTATCCTCTATTGTTATTTGCACGGTAACCCCATCGGATACTGTGAGCATTCATGTCAGCACCTATGATTAGGTTTTCATTCTGTAATTTTGTGAGAGCTTCTTCAAGCTCTTTGATCGTTTCTTCTATATTCGCAGCTGGAGAAGAATATGCCGAAATAAGAGTTAAAGGATTATCTCTGTTGGGAATTTTGACTATAACTGTGTTCTCGTCAGAAGCAAGGAATATTGGAGAACTGCAGGAAGGTAAGAGGATAATGCCTGCCTTTCCATTTCCTGATAACCAACTTCTCCACTGGCGAGGAAGACCTTCTATTCTCCCATTTTTTACATACGGTTCTTGTACAAGGAAGATGTCAGGAGAGATTGTTTGAGCTGTTTGTACAAGTGAGGTTGTAGCTACTTTGGATTTGGCAAGATTAATCTGGATAATTGTTAAACAATTTGATACTTTTTGAAGAAGCGGCCAAAAATGATTCTGATCAAAGAAGAGGTTTTTATGCGAATTAAGTAAATCGAGAGTCACTGATGGCGCTATGTTAGAGGGAAGAGAAGAAATTTCAAAATTAAGGTCCATACTAAAAATAATCCCTTGATTTTTTATAAGCTGCTACTTCTTTTTGGTAGCAGGGGCATTGATTGTCAATGGCTCTGTGCCGTACGCTGAGATTAGTACCTCTGAGTCTGTTGCTTTCGGAACAGTTTATGCAGTGGGAATCCTCACTTCTGCAACTTCTACTGTGGTGTCTATGGCCACAGCAACCACAAAATGGCGTAGTGAATTTGCACTCCTTTGAAAAGGCTGTGTGACCATAGGCTTGACAGGTCGAGCACCTCTTGATATGAAAGAATTCCTTAATCTGGTACATGGACCAGCTTATAGGGACCTTTTTTAGTTGTTTCAGCTTGTGGAGAGCCTCACCGGGAGTTTCTAGAATCCAATGGCTTGTTCCCTCCCTGCGACCTTTCATTTTGAATCTGAGTCGGAGGTCTTCCTGCATATTTGTGTAGGATTTCAGTGCCATTTGGATATCTTTATTTGAAGTGTCATCGGGCAGGTCGTAAATGATTAGGCTTGGGAGTCTTTTCCCTGGCATTCTTAAAGATAAATTCTTTTTAAGAACATCATTAGACTCGATTGTCCTCTTCAGTTCGTTGAATTCCTGCTCCTTATCACATACGATAGCCAGCCCTTTATTTTGTAGTTTCCTGACCGCCCTAATCTTGAAATTGGTCCCTTCCTCCTTCAATTCTTCTCTTAGAATTGATTCGACATTTTTGTCATTTTCTTCTGTTGGATAGAGGAGCATTGTTGGTTTCTTTTTCTGATTTTTTAGGTTAATCACCTCTGCGTAGGAGGGCTTCATTACAGCATTTGTCGATGACTGCTTATATCGAGGTAATTTTTCCTTAGCTTTACTTTCCTCCTTTTCCTTTATATGTGTTTGGGAAGATGTTGCCTGGATGGCTACTTCAAGGCCTTTTCCCTTCTTATTGACTATTAAAATTTTGTCTTGCAGAAGGTCTAAGATTTGGTTAGCTTCCATTTTAATAGAAACTGGTAAATGAGATCTCATGCCATCTGATGGGCGGCTGTTGATTAAATCTCGGAGTCTCTTACAAAGTTCTTTTATTGGTGTGTTCTTATCGCCGATTGGGGTATCGTTTATAATTTTTGATGTTGAAGGTATAGAGGTAGATGATTTAGTTCTTCTAATTGGTAGTAAATCGATATCTGCTCCAGGCGGTGGATCTGATGTCTTAGGAGGTAACTCATCTATTATAACTTCCATTTTTGTTTGAACTATATGTATTTTGAAGTATAAAGAATAAATAAAAAGGGCTAAGTAAATAATTGATGCAAATCTATTCAGAGAGGCTACAGGGGCAGTTATTCCCCTTTTATCCGACCAAGTGTGTGCCATGCAATAGAGGTCTATGAACCTTAGTGCGACTATTATGTAACCAATGATGTGCGAATGTGCGGAATATTCCCCCCTTTTTTCCCTAATTTTTTTTTCATCTTACGCAGTGGAAACGAGCAAATATATATTTTATAGGTTATCCCTCTTTATTTGGAGAATTTACTGCTACCAAGAATAGCTTGTAAACACCTCGGAAAAGAATGGAAAATAAAACAAAATTTTTTAGAAAAGGAGAAAAAAAAAAAAAAAAAAGAGACAGACATTTGGCTACCAACTCCTATTACTGCTTGGAATATTTCTTGTTTCCCTCATCCTGCCCTTTCTTCCCCACCTCCTTCATTTTAAGAATTTTGATATGGTGGAAGAGTTCAGTAGCCTTGAAGAACACAATTGTGGGAAAAATTGGAAAAGAGAGCAAAAAAAAAAAAAATGCAAGAAATATTAAGTGATTTTAATTATCGCCTTATTGGATATTACGGCAATTCTTCTCGACTGCTTAATGTAGCAACCCTCCGAGTCAGGGAGTTAACCTATGGGTCAGCAGACTGCTTTGTGCATAACGCGCGGTAGTAGTAGCTGATTTCTCCACTGACGGTTTCTGATTTACCCCAATTCACATCAGAACCTATTTCCAAACTCAAAATAATATAATACAGACAACTTTTTGAGAAAAGTATTTTGGAAACTTTAAAATGAAAATTTTAATGAATTTAAATCTTAATTTAAAAAACATCATTTTGACAGTATATATATATAAATTAAATTCAAACCAATTTCAAAATTCACTTATAAATATAATATTGAATTTCAATTTTTTTAAATATTCAATCATTCATAAGTTTATCAGAATTATACTTCCTTTCCATAATAATTTATGATGAAGTTATTCGTGAATAAATGAATTTACATTATCCTAAGATGTAATAATAAGATCAATAATACCAATTTTATTTTCCCATAATATATTTTCCAATCCAATTTGTTTTAAAATTTATATTCTTGCCTATTTTAATGATGTAGTTTTCAACCTTTCGTTGATTTAAAAGTATTCATTTAAATTCGTTCATTTAAAATCAGAATGTTATTCGAGAATAAAGGAATTTGTAGTAGATCAATCGCTAGAACGGAAACACAACAGAAAAAATCTTACGAGTAATTTAAATTGATGATTGATGAGAGCAGTGAATTTTTACAAGGGGGAATTATCTAATATTCTATTTCTTTCATGGAAGCTTGGTATGAAATTGTTTTGAAAACTCTTTTTACATTGTCTTAATTATAGATTTTTTTTTCAAATATAATAGTTTCATTTTTGTACATTTGTACTGCCAACTGTTATTAATTGTAAATTTGATGTAGATAATTTGGAAATAAAAAAAATGTAGACAATTTTTTATTCAACAATATTAAGATAAAAGTCTTTAAAATAAGTCTTAAGATAAAAAATCTTTTTTTATTTCAATACTTATTCATTACATAGCCATAGTATACTTTAATATTATATATTAAAGTAATCTTTATGTTATTTGTGAAATTATTTGTTATTTATGAAAGGATTTTAATTCTGAATAACGGCGGCTATATCAACTAGTTAGAAATAAAGAATCAGCTTGGTTACAGGTACGTTTGATATGAATAATGTATTTTCTGTAGATAAACTATGGAAAGCTCAGATGTTAAATGAAGACATTTGTAAGACCAAGATTTTTGAAGAAAACTGATATTTGCCCCGGAACATGAATGTTAACGATTGATTATGTAAATGCAGAGCCGATTCTTGTTAGAATTCAATGTTCACTTCAATTCCTTCTGTGAAAATAGTTTCTACCTTTTTCAGTAAAATAATGCTTGCTGCCATTACACTGTTTGGAGAGAAATTCAAAGTAGTGCTCAGATAACTTCTTGATTTTTAACTTTGATCTCATGGTTGCCAGGTTCACAAAAGTGTAAAGTACTGTTTTGTATTTAATAAAGATTCGTATAAAATTCCTTTGTATGTTTTTTGTGTAAGCATTAAATGTTTTCATTATTAAATATTTCTGGATTATTTATTTACTTACTCATAGAAATAAGTGTCAGTCAGAAGCCTGGGATAAGGCAGTATCAGTTTTTAGTGTATTGCATAAAATGCTATAGTTATAGTGTTACACATTTCTACTCTATATGAGACGCATTACAATTAGTTTTAAATGAAACAAAAAATACTTTAAGAATAAGAAAATATTTTAAAAGTAATATAACATAAAATAACTTGAAAATTAATTGGAAACCAGATAAATAATTTCTAATATAAAATTATTTTTTCTAGAATCTCAGTTTAAATTGAGAAAATATACCGCGCAGACCTACTTTTACCATCTGGTGTTATCGCTACACAAACACAGGGCAAAATTAATTGGATCTGCTTTAATACCACTATATTGGGATATTTAATAAGGCGTAATTTGTTCCTAAATATACGTAGATAGCTGTTTTTTCCAGTGTTGATGATGGCGAATTATCGGTTAATTTTTAGATCGCCAATATAAAAATATAATTATTGAAGGAACTAGACTTCTGAAAATATAATTATTGATGGAACCATACTTATGAAAATATAATTACTGAAAACATAAATGTTACTTGATATAGTTTTGCCATGATCTTCAACTGATTAAATTCTGGCATTTGAAGAAAATGGTAATTTCTCATGAAACAATCAGATTATCCATTATTGTTTATAATATTTTGGATAACTTTAATTTTTAATGCCGTGAGATCGCATATTTTTTCGATGTAATTAATTATCTGGAATTAAAATTAAGAAAGAAAGAATTGTCTGAAGACACCTGGCTGATAATTCTTTACGTAAATGCTATAAAATTTCTTTCATGTCTGTACTTTTTTTATTTAAAATTAAAAAAGGCACGATTTTCTTAAACTTTCTAAGAAATTTAAATTCGTAGGAAGAGCTAGCATAAAAATAATTATTGGCAACTGATAAATTATTGGTATTGTTTGGTAATTGAAGTATATAAATTATATTTCAAAGGATATTTTAATGAAATCTAGTCAATATATTGTTGTTGTTTCTTAGGACGCTTTAGAAGCCCGCCGACAATTATCTTTCATTGACTTAAGTGGAATGAGCGTCTTATGTTTTTAGTGGCGCCGACTAGTGCCAAGAGTATGACTTAGCTTAGCCTGCGTCACATTCGCTTGCACACTCCCTTTTTGCAGGGAAGCAATTCGTACACCTTACAGATAGAACTCAGAAGCCGAAGAATAGTGATGCCTGAACCAGGGCTCATCATGGAAAACACAGAACACGTGGAAGACGCTCTACACAATTGGCAGTAGGCCAGCTAGTCAATAAAAACAGAGATTCATGTAAAAAAATGAATTTTCAAGAAATATCTGTTCATTTTGTTCTTTTAAAATAACATGAAATAAAGCGTTAATAAAAAGCGATGACATTTTTCTAAATATTCAATATCAGTTGGATAAATATATAAATTATTTATATAATTAAATGCATTATCCTATAAATGTGTTTCTAATATAATACTAGACAGAATATATTTCACTCACGAATAGTTAACTTTTTTTACTATAAATGTTCATTTTTTCCACTGAATGCTCAAAATATTTACTTTAAATTTTAATATAAATATTCCCTTGCTATATTGCCACAACTTCTTGAAGTTTCCTATAATTCTTTTTAAATTCTGCATGCTATATGCAAAAAAAATTCCTTAAAATCTTTTTATATATGTTCGACTATGGTAATTATATTATAAATGATAAATATTGCACATAAGAGGCAATGCCACAGATTAAAATGCAAAAGAATTATCACGTTTCAGGGAAAATGATGGTTATTGATTTTTTTCTCCTCCACCAATTCCTTGACTGAATAGTCCTTGACTATAGTCATTTAAAATTAATTACAAATTCCTACACATCTATTGAGTGAATTTTTTATATTCATATAGTTTCCGAATAATTCGATAAAACATGTAAATATGACTGTATTCGGATACTTTTAATCACAGAGTAATTCTGAATATGTTATAGTAAATGTGATTACCCTGATGATTATGAATAATAACAGGCAAGTATGCATGATTATAAACTTACAATTTTCATAACATATATTAACCATTTATGATGTTCTAAGACTTTTCTTATAAAGCAAAGTTTTATGAAATGAGGCAGATATTTGCCTCTAAGTTATCAAGAAGATGTGTTGAATTTTTCCCCAAAGTAAACTTTTACGGTATTTTCAAATTTTTCTTACTGAAACTTTGTATATAAATATTTTGAAAGGTTACAATACAAAACTTTATAAAATAAGGTAAATATTTCTCTCAAAGATTACAAGAAGTTTTGTTAAAATTTTCTTTCTAAGTATCATTTTACAATCCTTTCAGAAGCTTTTTCTTCAATATTTCCTATATAAATATTTTAAACTTTTAAAAATTGCAATTTCTATGGAACAATTAAATGGAGTAATGTAAATGTTTACCTTATATATTCTAAGAAATCACGCCATCTATTGGGTATTTATAGCACAGCAGAATTTCTTTATGGAACTTTAATACATACAATTTTTTGAAAATTTAAAGGTCAACATTTCGAATGAAAGATTTCAAGCTAAAATGTATCTTTTACGGACACAATATTTTCAATGGGGCTCTATCGCATGCTGAGTAAAGATAGATAATTCATCTAAAATATAAGATAAGCGCTAAATTATAAAGGGCGTTTAAAAAACCGTACACAAAATGACATGGTGGATCCATCATAAAACTAATTTTAAAAACTTGCATAGGAACAAAGAGTTGTAAATGCCTGTAGAGGGTGCTAGAACCATGAGAAGGCGTTGCAATACAAACACGAGCTGAATAAATGCTCCGTTAACGTGTTTGCTTACAATGTAGAAGACCGTTTACTTCGTACGAACATCATCCCTGAAAGACTTAATGGTTCCATTTAACTAATATACTCGTAAGAGGTTCTGCCATAAATACTGAATGTTGTTCCAATATCTACTCGATCGATTTCAACAAGACGCAGCCCCAGTACATTTCAGCATAGACACAGAGCATATCAGCAGGCTACTTTTCTTGGTGACTGCATAGATAGCTGTGGAATAATCGCATGGACACCACAATCATAAAACCTGCCTTAATTGAATTTTTCGTATGGGCATTTATAAAAGGATTTGTGTATGACACACCTGTTGTTATGCCGGAAGACTTGATTGGATGAATTGTTGCGGCAACAGTATGCGTTCGAGAACATCTGGTATCTTTGAAAAGATGAGCCATTCAATACAACGTAGATGTCAGGCGTGGCTCTATGCATCTAGTAAAAACTTTAATCGACTCGTTACCAGTCAAATGATCAGTAATTTTTTCTTCCTTTCTTTCTTTTCATTTTTTTTTTTTTTTTGCAAATTCAAATGTTGATCCTTGTAGTATATTGTTACCATACCATTTTGTCTACGTTTTTTTTAAACATCCTGTAAAAATTTCTCTGTGTATTTTGTCAATTCTTCTTAAAGTGTAAGATTTTTAAGAAAAAATCTTACACTTTAAGATTCCTAAGTCTCTCTAAATTTACATATTCTGCCTTGTGGATGATTATTTGAATGTTTATAGAGAAATTTTGTTACATCTTCAAAATTTTAACCCCCCCGGCGAAACATGATAAATTTTTCTTTGATAACATCGATAAATATCGAATTTGTTAGCAATTTTGAATGGTTTTGAGTACTTACAATGTATATTTGATATTTTCTACCAATAAATTTTCAAAATGAATTCTCAATGTTTGATTTTTGAAAGGGCTATTAAAGGATGCAGACGATTATTGATATTAAATTACCTAATTTTTGATGAAATATACTGATATAAATTTAGATTTTTTATCATTAAAAGACAATTTTAAATCTATTTTCAAAATCATCATAAATGTAATAAAATATCATTATATATACTTCTAGTCTAGCATTGAACAATAATCTTTAAAGTTATATACTAATATATCACAAATTCCCTCAGAAAAATCATCCATACAAATAGAAAATATATTATCAACAATTTTCTTCGTATTTCTAATGGGAATTTTTGCTTCCATAAAAAATGAAACTATTTCTTAAATATTATTTTGAAAATAATTCAATTTTTTTTTTGTTTTATTTCATTAATTTTCTGAATTTTCTTTTCACTTAAGCAAACTATGTAAAATAAAGAAATAATAAACAAGGAAAAACAAGGAAATTCGTTCTTCAAAATATTTTCTCAGAATCTTGCCACCAATACTCTAATTCACGAGAGTGAGACATATTGCAACATAAAACTAATAAATAACATGGAAAATCATTAACGAAGTAGTGAAAAGCAAAAGGAATCTTTTATATAAATGTGTATCCCTCAAACTTTTATAACACGAAATGATATTTTTGTAATAAGGTGTCATATTTGCAAGCAAAGATATTAAAAGCATTTTGAAAGATCTCGTTTATGAAAGATGTCCTATGTGATTTGCATTAGTAATAGCTGATTATTTTGCAAAGAACTTAAGATAAAAATATATAATAAAAGACTTAATGTGTTGAATTTATCAAAATACTTTACTAGAAATAACAATTTTGCAACAGTTTATGTTATATTTTATAGATTTCATGAACATAGAAACGTTCACACATTTTTGTTAAACGTTTTGGTGGCTATGTAGCATCAGTTTTTGATCAGTGATGCAATGAATGTTTGATTAAGAATAGTTCTATTTGATGACATTTAACACTTAAAACGAGCAAAATAAATATCTCGTATTTTTAGCTGCTTTATCAAAAATTATTTTAGAAGAAATAAGTATGTTTCCTACATTTAAATTTCATATACCTTTGGCAATTTTCATTTCTAGAAGATTTATGAATACTTTCCAGAGAAACTTTTATTATTTGCAGCTCTTTCCAGATGCTAACTTTCAATTTTTCATATGTGAATTATATGAACATTTTAAAATTAAAAATCTTATTTCATTGAATTTACTTAGTGTGCTGTTGGTTCCCATTTAAGATTATCCATGTTTTACAAATGATGCACATTTTTTTAACCAACATCAAAAGAGACGACTATCAATATAAATCATCAATGATGTTCTTTATTTATTGTGCGTAAGAAAAAAAAAATGAATAAGAGCTCTATGTGGGGTCCTAAATGCATGGTATCAATGGTAAAAGTACTTGAAAAATGTTTGATTTTTATGAGAACTTCTCATCAAAATATGGGAATTCAAAGACACGTCCTTTCAGGAGGATAAAATTTTATATGAATTTATTTTCTCAAAATTGCAATCAAAATGAAGCGAATTGCTTCCTTGAATAATTCAAGCATTTACACATCGAATTACTTAGAAATTACTAAGTTGATAATCTTCTGAGATAGAAGTTCTGTTTTATATGTTTTAGAAGTCCAATAACTAAGCAAAATCCCTTTTAAAGAACATTCAATGAATATTCTAAAAAAGTTAGCCTTCTTCTGCATAGGAACATAAAGGTTTTTGAACGAGGAGTACTGATGATTATTTAAAACAACGCCTATATCAAATTGTATTCCAAAAGTTAAACAATTGCCTATTGTCATCCTTCTTAATAATAAGGTTCAACTACTCATTCATGTTCCGGTCATCAGATTACAGTCTCGAGTCCGTGTTTTTCTAACCATTGATATTTTTCAGAAATTATTTTATACTACTCAGTTTAAACGGGAATTCTACATCACGCTTTGTCAATCATTATACATTTTTGTCTAAATAATCACAAATTGACTGATCTGGCCCGTAGGAAAGTACACGGAAAAACATCAATGACCTGACAGTCACAGTAGCAACACTGGCGAGAATTGAGATTTAGTTCAAAGGATCAACCTAAGGGGCATCACTGTCTACTGTACAACCCTTTAATAAGGAAGTGCTCCCCATCTTTGATCAGGCTAGGCAGACCCTTACCTTTTCGCGTATTAACAAAGATAGCGAAAATTAACCACCATATCGAAAGTTTTTCATCCTAAGTCTAAGTAAAATGTCTAAGCTGTCTAAGTAAAATAAATAGTGATTTAAATTTTCGTAATGATGGTATAAGACAAAAATACTATTTTATTAGTCAGAGTTTTTGCAAATCCTTTGCAGTAGTATTTTGTAACTGCAAAGGACTTCGGCCATAGTTTGTCTATTTCCAATGATCAACATTTGGTTCCAAGTTATTTTTATGAAACCCTCTCAGAGCATGTAGTAATTTTTTGAACTAATAACTCAAAAGTTTGACAAAGTAGATGCTATTTCATTCATGGAAATAGGAAAAAAATATTAAACAGTTTCAAATGAGTATAAATAAGGGAAATTATGAAAATATATTTGTTAAAAACTCGAAATTTGAAAAACGTTATCGTATTGCAAATCATATTTGAAATTATACAAACATAACTGCAATTTGAAAAATGTTATTATGTAACAAATCATATTTCAATTATTCAAGTATAACTGTAATTAGAAAAAGCTTTATCATTATGTAAAGAAATGTGATCAAGAAATAGCTTCAACTTTTGGTCGTTTCTCACTTGATTATTGAGCTATTTATTTGTTTAAAGTATATATTAGAGTTTCTTCTTTGATGATAATCAGTTTTAGAAAGAAATATGTGTTGCATATAATCCCCTGGACCATTTGCGCACATATTGTTTAAAATGATTTCAGATTTGTAAAAGTTCCGGAAAAGTTACCTCTCAACCTTAAATTATTTTTTAGCATTCCATTGTAGGATCCAAATAGTGTAGAAATTTATTCAATAATAACTCTTATTCTTTCATGATAGCTTCAAACATTGAATCTCTGACTTTTTTGATGAATTGTTCATCAATCAAAGTTGATGTGATAGCAATCCATTTATCATCTATTGAAAATTATCTACCAATTGTAAATTTTACACAACAATCAAATAATGTGTTTAATGAACAATTATGATTGATGTCTTTTTTTGAATATGTTTATGCAAACGCATTTAGGGTAAGAAGTTATTTACGGAAACTAAACTCAATGTATTTCCTTTTCATAGGGCTATTTGCAATTTCAGAACAATCAAAAGATTGAAATCACTTATTATAAAATGGAGAAAAATGCTGGATCAATATTTGCAGCTGTTAACTGTTTTGGCTATTGAATTGGGGAATAAGGTCTCAGCGTTTTTATCTAAAAAATATTTAAATAAAATCATTAGAAATAACAATGAATTAATCGATTTTGTATTCACCGTTGCTGTTTACGATCTCCTTCCACCTCTCGACCAATTTGTCGACGTCTCCCGCCAAAAATCTCCTGGTCTGGTATCGATGAAGTTTCTGAACCAGTGTTTAAGGTCATCTTTATTGTCGAAGGTAATGCCCCCCAAATGGTTTGACAGAGAGGAGAAAAGATGGTAATCCGTCGGTGTAAGATCAGGAGAATATGGCGAATGTTGAAGGAACTCTCATTTGAGCTCTTGGAGTGCGGCATAAGCGGCTTGTGCAATATCGGGCCTGGCGTTGCCGTAAGAAGTATGGTTTTGTTTTGTTGATGAGTTTTTTTTTTCAGTCGCTTAACCTCTTTTACGCAGTATAGCTGGGCTATGTAGAGTTCCATTGTTACCATGACATTCGTTTCGAGAATTCCCCAGTACACCATGCCCTCCCAATCCCACTAAACGCAGATCATGGTTTTCTTTGTATGTGGGTCAGGCTTCACAATTTCCGTGCTGTAGACTCGCCTATGATACCTTCTCCGCATATCTTGCAAATGTCTCGGCTGCTTCATCAGATTTTTGGCTTCGATTAAATGCGAAGAAGAGTATGGGTTGAAAATGTTGATTTTTACCTCCTGGATATTCTATTTCTAAGGCTGAAAGGTAATTAAAAATTAAATTAGTCTAAAATGATTAGCACAGTTTTGTGGAGCAGAAATATTTCTATCGAAATGAATACTATAAGCTTTTTCAAACAGCAAAACATTCATTGTAAAACAAATAAAATACAAAACTCATTCCTCAACCCAATATATTTTATATAAGGTATTAAAGATGCTGATTTGTAATTTAACAAATGAATCTTTTTATTTTTATTTTACTTCTATAAATAGTATTATCAGAAGAGCAGTACAAATGTGAGCAATTAAGACAAAAATATGAAAATATATTTAATTTTTTACTTTCTAAAATAAAATCATGATAATGCGATTTGAAAGATACTACGCATGTTGTTAACTTATGCAACGTTCATGAAATTAAATTCTGTAATAAAAAGTATTAATATGAATAAAATGAAAGATAAAAAATCGCATTAATAATTATTCTTCGCTGCGTATATTTTTAAAAAGGATATTAATTAATAATTTCATTCATATAGGCTATGAGAATTTTAAGAAAACGATATTAGAACTAATTTCATTAAAAAAAATAATTGTGTATTTTTCTCGAAAAAGTAAATTTGTTTTTCAGTAACAATAAATAATCATTATCTATGGTGCTTCATCAATGGAAAATCTCGAATAGCTACAGTAATTAATTTTCCTAATAAATGTAGTAGATTAAAAAATATATCTTAGATTATGTAATTTAATTAAAATTCATTGAGTTGTTCTACAAAAGTAAATTACAATCCCCAATATAGAAGGACTGATCCTTTTGTAACTCTCTTCAATAAATATGTTTTTTAATATTTTAAAAGTTATTTTTAATTAAAATTTTAATACATGTGGGACTAATTATGTTACGCATAAATGTGATACATTAAATTATGAAGCTCATAATAATTTTAAAACAATTTTTGTAATTTTTAATTAGAAATAATCAAGCATGAAATAAATTTAAAAAATGGCAACAACAAAAAAGAAATAACAGAGTTGAAAAACAAAACTCTCAAATTACACTCATGTCCATAAATTGAGGATAATTCCGAGTCACGTGGAAATCGAACTTTAAAATATTTGTATCTCTCGTAAAATATCCACACATATCTTTAAAAGTCGTATGCAAATTGCAGGAAGCCATCTGATGACATCGATCTTACATCACAATTACGAGAGTGTAAGAGAGTGATCTATAAGGAATACAGGCAAAAAAGTAAAATTAGTTCAGTGCTATAACAGCATACTTTTGACACAAAGGTGTCATTTGGATGTTTTTTCTTTTTACGTGGCAGAATTATCGGCTGTCAGGAATGCGGGTTCAGCCAGTAGAAAGAATCCGAGGAACGTGAAATCGCCAAGAGTTTTATCTCCAGCATTTACCAACGATTGCAAGATTATGGTCATGTGAGTAGATGTTCAGCACAGATCGTCCCAGAGTTATAACACCAAATGTGAACCGGTATTTAGCAGTTATTGCTAAAAGAAAAAGATGGAATACTATGTTAGACCTACCCCCTCAACTCTTTTCAGTCATTTGTACAATAGTTTTAAGGCAGACCGCGTTCAGACTCTTAAGGCCTGTCAGATGTGCTCCTTTCTTCTACAACTCACTGTCGCCTGCTATTAGCCTGGCTTAGAGAGCTTGCATTCTGTATACCTCAACAGTGGGATTGTGTGATTTTTTTCCGATACGAGTAAGTTTTGCTTGCAGTTCGATTCTCAACGAACAATCATATGAGCATCCGGTACCTGTTACCACCAAGAGGACATCACCGTTACGTTGGTACAGGTTGGTTCCTCATTTTGGGAGGAATTATTCTGAGTTCTAGAACTGAACCTGCATGTTCAGATTGGAATCAAGACAGGCGAAATGTATCTGGACATCATACTAGAACAACATAGATGTTTGTTTGATGCCGTAGGGGTAGACTTCTTGTTTATGGATGACAACGTCTGTCCTCACTGAGCAAATATCGTAAACGGTTGACTTCGTTTGATATCACCCGTATGGACTGATCAGAATTCTCATTGAATCCAATATAGAGCATGTGGGACATGCTTGCCGACCGGTTACAGCTCATCAACCACCCCCTGCATGCCTACAGGATCTTAGGACAACATTGCTTGATGAGTGGTGCAGTATTCGCCGAGGTCAAATCGATACTTTGATACTCAGCATGCCTATACATTATAAGTACGGTATTGCATCGCCTAGGAGACTAATAATTATCAATATCAATAATAATTACTAGAGATTAATTATCATAAGTGTATACTATATATAAATCATCATATGTGTATACTACATATTAATCATCATTTGTGTATACTATATATTAATCATCATATGTGTATACTATGTATTAATCATCATACCAAACATTTAATATTGTTGTTTCTATGTTTTTTTTTTGTTATTTGTTCCAGGGAGCATAAAATCCTAATTTTTATTAAAGATTCAAACATATAGCATCTTTTTTGCTCTTTACCTGTATAATAAAAGGGCTGTACAAAAAAGTCGCACTTCTTTTGCTAGTGGCTTTATTTTCAAAAATTAAATAATTCTTAATTTATGGAAATATGTGTAATTTCATGTTAAAATTTTCAATAATTTTAGGACTCAATTATCTATCATCATTATTACCTTTAAATTTAAAAAAAATATATTCTCTTATTGATGAATTAAATAGGATATGATGCAAGCTTTGATTTATATTTAAGAACATCTATTGTGTTTATTATATTTGCAATTTAGATTTTCGTATATATAATGTTTTTTAAACTGAATATGAATAGAAAAAATATATTATGCCTCAAATGAATGCGTCCATTTCGATACATAAGATTATGGAGCTTCTAAGAGATATTTGCACATTTATGATGTTAAAATATATATAAAAAATATTTAAATAATATTCATACAGTTTTCATATCTGTTTATTGAATAAAATCATCAAATTAGATGAAAATTGTTTTAGTATCAATTTCGAAGAACGATAATAATAAAAAAAAGCATAAATGCCAAAATTTAATAATTTAAAAGCAAAATCTTAGCTTTATATAATTTATTTTTCTCCATAAAATAAAGTGTGATATATTACTTTTAGTTTGTGATATATAGAGCAATAAGTTCCTTAAGGTATCCAAGAAAGATTTAATGAATTTAATTTTCATAAAATAAATTATAAGGGAGTACAGAATAATACATAAGAAGGAAAATAAATATTTTAGAAAATTCACTGCTCAATAAATGCGAAAATTTACTGAAAATTTCCTTCGCTTTTTCTTTTTGCATGCCTCAAGTATTTAATAATATATGCCTATAAACTGGAATTTTATCTTAAAAGAACAAATTTTAGAAAGTACCGAGTAAAGAAACAAATTATGTGTTAAAGGTACGACAAATGCTAACCATAAAATAAACATTATGTTCTCTCACCCAAACACATAAAGAAAGGATTTTGTAAACACCTTTCTGGCTCTTGCAATTTCCGTAATATAAATTTTAGAGTCAGCACTTTAATTCAAGAAAATAAAATTAATAAAAAACTCAAACAATTTAGTGCATTGCAGTCGTTTTAACGGTTTGAATAAATAATATATAGTAGCACAAAATTACTTTTGGTGTAAAAGAAGTCATTGAATGAAGCGAAAAACACCATTTTTTAAATTTAATTTTAAAAAAGGTGCACCGCATACGAATTTTAATAGGTTGCATATTACTTCTCAAGCAAGTAATTTCAAGGGAGTATCAAAATACCATTATGTTAAACTGTTATGATGGTTGCATTATAATGCATCTTAAGTTTGAAAATATTACATCGAAAATAATTCTGTGGATAGCTTTTTTTCACAAAATATCTTTTTCATAGGGTGTTTGATTATGAAACAGAATCTGAATACGAATTTGAAAAATTTAAATTGCTTTTTTTTTCAAATATAAATTGGCGAATTCAGTGTAAAAAAAATTCTTACATGAATTTGATACAGTTAAAACATTTCATTTACAAAATATTTTTTTGGTATTAGAAAGGTTTAAGTATGATACATAAATAAGTTACAGAAATCTTTTGTAAAGAATTAGTACATATTATACATTTTTGAATTTTTTTTCTTTTTTCTTTATTAAATTTTGATACAGATTATGATACAGAAACTTTCATTATAGCTTATTATAAAAGGTGTAGAATAAACTTCACCTACGGTATTATTTAACAAATTTTGCTCTTTTCAATTTTGAATTGAATATGCAATGCAGGTTAAAGAAAATCAAAGTATAAAGATGAGAAATCCCCCCTCCCCCCTAAGTGGTATTCTCTAGTTATTCAATCTTAAACAAATGCCTCCCCAGTTACAATTACAACCTATTGTTTCTTAAAACATTCGTTAAAATGTAACGTATTTTTTTTAAATCCCAATGTAGCATAAAACTTTATAATTACCAGCGAAGAAACGATCGATTGAAAAAAAGTGTAAACTCTAAAACTGAAATTACTTGTAAAACAAACTCTTTAAATCAATTTTAGAACTAAAGATGAAGAGAATATTGATTTTTTAAACATCTCCTTAACATATATCAATGTTAACGACTTAATTTTATCTTTCACTGCTTATGAAAACCAGTCGCTTTAAACTGAAGCATTTTCAACAACATTATATATGCTCTAAACAGGTCTTGCACAATAAATTTTGACTGTTAAAAGCAGCGAGATTTCAAAAAATATTGCATTTAAAGAATAATGACTTTGTTATTACTAAAACCATGAATTAAACATTTTTGCTCTCTAAAATTCAATTACACTTTGATTTTACAGTCATAAAAAGAAGGAATATGCGATTGAATCAAACGATGAAGATAATTAAGGAAAAAAAATCTCAAATCCCAAGTTATCTCTAACAAGTTTGTTTCTCATCGACATTTTGGTAAAATACAACAAAAGGTTTAATCCATTCATGCATTTTCACAAATTCCAAAAATGAGATTCGATCTTAAATTGTCATCAAACCATGCCTTAAAACTATT
>JAPMOQ010030274.1:2982459-3056606 GCA_026543055.1 Argiope trifasciata | reverse complement strand
TACCTTCCCTTGACCACTGCCGCCAATACTCATGCACAGTGGATACATTCCTGCCAAGTCTTTCAGCAATATCGCGGAAAGAAAACCCATCTTCTCGTAGCCCTACAACACGACCTCGTTCAAACTCAGTGAACTGTTGATAATGGCTTCTTCTTCTTCTCAGAGGCATCCTTGGCTAACATTAACCCACTACGTCAAATCAACGTCAAAATAACGATCACAAACCTTATAGCGCTTATTAAAAGCAAACCTCATTTGCATGTTCATAATGTTGCTACTAGCGCCACACTTACGCATGTAGCTCGAAATTTGAATCGACGTCATCTTTCAGATGTATAAACACGCCTGCCGAATTTCGTTTATCTAACACAGCTCCTTCCTAGTGTTCGGATTTTTTTTCCATCAGTATATATATATCTATATACATATAACATTTTTGAAGAATTGGATTACATGCATGTTTAATAAAATTTTATTTAAATTAAAGATTGTTTATGTTCCATTAGGGCTATAAATCTGGACATTTCTGAAGCACTTAAGCAAAACATTTTGTGAAGGATCAAGAAGATATAAACATAATAACATTTGAGAAAAAGATTATTTTTAATTTTGAACCCATTTTCATTGAAAATTGTCCACAAATATTGATGGTTGAGAGCTAATAATTTTTAGTGAGATCAGAATAATTAAGAGATAATTCTAAATCATCATTTATTTCACAAAATCTTTGTCTTTGCGATGCCAATTGGAACAGAGCGGATGTCCTTTTCTTCACTGGACACGGCACATTCTCCACATACCTACCCAGAATCTATTTGGCCAACTCTCCTTGCTATAGCTGTTTAAAGATAGCATCCTTTATTCACTATGCCACCTAATGCTTATTGACTCTGTCATGACACATGAGAAAATCAGAATAAATACTCGAGGAAGAATGGCACGTGATAGTGGCACCGAATACCCTTTCAAGCTGCAAGAAGATATAGTAAATCATATTCATAAGTACCAAGATTTCTTCAAGACTACACAATAACTGAGGTCAAAGTACCAATTGCCAAAATCAAATAAATTAATCGTTCAAAAGTCCTCCAAATAAGGGGCTCAAAAGAAATCAAATAAGGCACTCAGATAAATGCTACAGATTTCTAACTCAGTCGTGTTTATTTATATCTATCCTTATGCATGTTATACAGATGCACACACTGTAAATTAACAATTTTTTCTTTTTTAGAATGTAAGGTCATATCCTTGTAAGTTTAATTCCTTAGTTTGTGTATTCTTTCTCCCTCCACCTATCTGCAATAATTGTACGACAAAGACATAATTATTACCGACATATTTTCGAAAATAAAGACAATGCTTATATATTTTGAATAATTTCTTATCAGTTTTTTTATTATTATTTTTTGTTAGATGAAAATCATTTTAACGCATTGCTCAGTTTCGAAACATCCACTTGAGTTATGTTTAGAATAATATTCCAAAATAGGAATTATTTAATAATGCTACTTCAAAAAAACTAATATCTAACTTTCACTGTAATTATTAACAGTGTTTGAATTTTAATATTTCTACTTCAAATGAAAAGAAAATACATTAAAAACTTATATTAAATTAAATAAAAGAAATTTTCAATTGAGTAGAAACGTGTTCATTTCAAGTACTAAGTGGTATGTAACATTTTCGATAATGAAAGTTTAATGTATTTTTCGATAATAAAAATTAAATGTATTAAATATTTGTCACAGTGTCTTAAAATGATAAATTATGTTTCGCTATACTTATTTGCAAAATTCTTAGCATGGAGGAATGAGTTTGCAACATTTAGCAGTAACCTTTTATCGTTCTTAATGGATACATACATTTAGTATTGGAATTTCATGCATCACTACTTTACACACCAAATATTAATAATTCAAAATGCAAAAATGAATCCTTAGAAATGAATGTTAAAAGTTATTCAAATATGCGAAGTTTCTTTCCTGTAAGATAGCATCTTATTAGTTTATTAAAATGCAACTAATTGCTTGGAAAATATCGACCGCCAACTTTCGTTTAAATATTTTCTCCTTCTCATGCAAAACAAGAAAAAAATTATCATCGTTCTTTTCTTAGTTGATATTTTAATCCCATTTACAATTAGAGTCACTTATGTTAACTAATTACTAATAAACAATGTTTTAATTGCAATTAATTCGAAATTCTAAGAATTTTTTCTTTCTCATAAAACCCAATTGATCTCACTGCCAAATTTGAACCAGTTTTGAATATTTTAAATATTTTTCAAATTATTAAGAAAGTTTATTCATAATTCCCCATCTCAATGATTTAAAATCTTTAAGCGATTCGTTCCTTAAAGTATTAAAAGAATAGCAGTTAGAAATATTATCACGTATTTGCAGAGTTATAAATGGTAATATATTTCTCCATTTTCTTGCCTATTAGTCTTATTAAGAGAATACTTTCAAAATTGTATAATTTTTTTGCGCAATAGTAAACTAAAGTTGGCAAATAAATTATTATTTTTTGAATTTGTGTTTCATTTCAAATGTATTTCGCAACTATGCAAAAACAGCAGGTAAAATTACGATAATAATAAAGTCCTTTTTATGAATTTCCCCTTCTTTGGAGGAATAATTAGGAAGAAAAAATAAACTTTATTGATAGCACATAAGTATCGTATTTTTCAAGAAGAATTATCTGAAGTGAAATATTTGGTGCTTCAGAAGGTGCAAATAATTTAACAGAATTAAACTGAATTAAGCATTCTAAGAACGTGCTAATTTCAGAAATTACAACTAACATGAATAACGAACAGAAAATGTAACATAATGTGAAAAAAAAAAAGATTATATGTTAGGAGAGACTAATGTCTTTTAGAGATTTTGTGTTTCGGAAAAGAAATACATTAAGAAAATACATTTTATTCAAAGAAATGAACAAAACAATGAATCTCTTTTCTAAATTCTTTCGAAGGCTTTCATAATTCTTTTCTTAATAATTTATAGAAAGATTTCTGAATCACAAAAAAACAATAGTGGAGCTGTATAAAGGCCAGTTCTGCAAAGCTATCTGGTGACTATGGTTCGAGCATGTTGTTTGAGTCTTCATGAAGCTTTGGGGATTTATATTACGATTTCAGTTACTCCATTTAATATACACACACTTTTATCAACATCTTGCATTTTTACAAAGTAAACTTGGGGCAAATATAATGGAAATTACCTGTGAAATTGTTAAAATAATGAAAGAAAAGTCTGTTTCATGTCTTGCTTTTTCACAAAGAAATCTGATTACAATTTAATTTTTTCCAATTATATTTATAAATTTTCATATAATTATCGGGATCAAATTTCCATGATCAGTTTGACCAAATTGCTTCCGAATGATTAGCCGAAGTGTTTCACTGATTTAAAAAATGGTGTTTTCAAGAAAAACACCATTTTAGTGCAAATATATTTAATGACATAAAATACTAGCTTACACACAAAACAATTAAAGAAAACAAAGGAACACAAACAAAATACATGATTAAAGTAACTAACACAATTATAACTAAGGAAGCGTCTCTTTTTTCAGAAGCGTCTCTTTTTTCTCATACAGATGATCAGGATGATCTTTCAATTTCTTATTCTGAACGGGAGTCAGATAAGTATCTTCATCTTCATACATGTGATCTGAGTGATCGTTTGGATTTATGGTTAACGGTGCAACCATTTTAGAAGCACTTGTTTGCAAAGAGGTTCAGGCTTCTTGTATATTCTTCACGAAAGGAAACCGTCTTCGAGGATTATCTCCAAAGAACCAGGACTTCCTTTTCATATCAAGAACGATCTCGGAGGATTCCAAAAAATCTATTCCCAATAAGGTGTTGTTCTCTTTTGCCTCAGGGATGGCAACAAGGTTCAGAGGTAATGTTTGACCTCAAAGACGAACTTTCACATGGGTGGTGTGGTCTTCGCTTGTCGTCTTGCTTCCGTCTGCCAAAGACATTAGCAGAATACTGGTTTCAAAGGTGGTCCCTTGTTCTTTTAAGATTTGGTATAGAGTTTCTCCAGCAATCAAATGAGTGGCAGCAATATCTGCGCAAGCAGTAACCATTTTTCCATTAATGGTCACACTTAGGTTGCCAACGGGGTAGTTGCAATAGAAACCGATTGAAGTATCACAGAGCTAAGAATACCTTGTTTCTTGTCTTTTCCTTTACAGGTAGGGCATTTTGGTTTTATGACACCGGGTGTGCCACATCCGGTTCGCTTCAGGTTTCGCTTCTTTAATATTCTCAGACTTTGAAAATCGAGTTCTTCTTTCCTCAGGTGGGTGTTTAAGAGGCAATTGCTTCTTTCGATGCAGAGAAAGATTTGGCTTCTTTATACCATGACGGGCATTTTCGTATGCATATAATTTCTCCACTAAATCCATCGGGGTGATCCATTCTGTCCAAATGTCGATAAAGTGTTCCTTTATTTCAGGAGGCACTTTCTTTTTGATTTGATCAGTGATGATAAGTTGATTTAATTTCTCAAAATCACGAACATCCAGTTCCGCTAACCAGCCATCGAAGTAGCTGCTTACGTCGAAGAAGAAATCTTGCCAAGTTTTCTCTGGATCTTTTTTGTGTTTTACAAATAGTTGACGGAATTTTTCACCAGTAAATTTTAATCGTTTCAGGAGTATTTCTTTTACCTTCATATATTCTTGGGATTCTTCAGGTTCGCGGACAATCAGAGCTGAAATGTCCGTTGGCAGGGTACCCAACAGATAGGGAATCCATGAAGATTCGGGTATGTTCATAAACTTTACTTATTTCTCGAAAACCGTGAAGAACGTTCCGAGTTCTTGTTGTTTGGGATCGAATTAGGGTAGTAGAGCGCTGCAAGTATTTACATCTACTTTTGGGGAATGATTCTTTTCTGAGGCCAACCGTTGGCATTCTATTTGGAGTCGTTTTTCAAGCTCAAATTGCAGTTTCTTCTCGACGCGTTCGTCTGTGATGTTTTGTAGCATATCCTTCACAACAGTTTCATCGTAATTTGGATCTTTTGTAATAAGGTCTACTAGCTGTGTTATTTTTAAGTTATCCCCCACTTCCAAGCCTCGTTCTTCAGCCAGATTCACTAAATCTACCTTTCTAGCTCGTTGGAGGTATGCTGCCATGTTGGATGCAAAATTTATTTTAATTCAAAAGTCAGCACAAAATAGGTTTTTAGCATTTTTTTCTTTTTGAAAAATGTTAAAGTCCAAAATTAAAAAGTTCACTTTAGTTGTCACACTTGTTTAAAATGTTTTTCATAAAATAGTTTACATTACACTCAATAAAAAAAATGTTTAAAATTTTACAAAATTATTGAAATGTAAAAATCAAACTTCAAAACTTTTAATATTCTCTATAATAATAATTCAATATACAGAATTTTAATACTCTTTTTAATTCTCTAACACTATCAAAAGGATTAATAATAAAACACAAAATAGGTCCTATTTCTTCCTTTACTCACAAGAATAAAAAATTTTAATTTATGAAATGATTTAAGTTCTTTCTTAGATTCACAACTCTTTAAAAAAGTATTTCTTTTTATATTGTGGTTAACACAAAAATGCAAAACAGATAATTCTATTCATTACCACAAATTCTTTTTCATAAAAATATACTTATTCATGAACAGCTGCGTATTCTTTTATTTACTCAAAAATATATACTTTTCATATATCACACTAATTCTGACGATTTATTTTCATTAATATTCAAATAGCACTAAAAATAAAATATACCCGTGCAGAATATTTAATACAATTTGATTCTTCAAGAAAAGAAAGGAAAAAAAAATGACATTTATCCGACCATTAATCATAAGAAAGGAATATTCTAAAAGAATCATTTATTCTGTTTTGAAGAAAAAAGAAAAAATTACGTATTAACTGGAATCTTTTTTCCAAACCGATTTCCGGTTTTAATGAAATACGTTCATGGCTGACTCATTGATAACAGAAAGAAAGGATCAGAAACGAAACTATGCAATACCAGGATAGATTCAATATTTCCTTTCATAAAATATTTACATACATAACTATGTCATGCTATATTCTCAATGAAATATAATTTTAAATACAATGTAATGATTTACGAACACAATATGCAGTTTTATTCACAATATGCAAAGGTTTAAAACACACACAGTTTTCAATTCTTTTTGTAATTTTTACTTAAAACACACTTTCAGTTTCGCGACTAATTTCTGTTTGTGCATTAAATATACACTTTTACACTTAAATACACAATGTAATTTAAATCAATTTGTAATATGGTGTTTCACTTTCAGACAATTATATCACAGGGTGTGATAATATAATATAATAACGTTAGAAACAAGACTAAATATTTAAATTTTTAAAATATTCAGCACACCAAATTCAATAACAATATTGAAAATATGTTATTCTACTTTAACATTCTAAAATCTATCACGGGTTGTGACAATTTAAATTCAAATAAACTGTACATACAATTTGTACAATCAAAATAAAAGTTAATTCCATAAAATACTTATTCTTTTACTTTAAAGTCGGGACGACTTAATAAAATTAAATTTGCCTGGATCAGAATGATCACAGTTTACTTATCAGCTTTTAAAAGCTATTTCAAGTATCATGATGATACAGATTTTAACGACATAACGAAAACGGAACTTACCTTTACTTTCGTCGAGGAATCAGTTTCATTATGAAATTACTTACGAACCTCGTCGTCTTTCTTAAAAATGAAGACTCGCTTAATAAATAAATGCTGAAAAAGAAAGTGAGCCGTTCTTAAGGACTAAAAGGCCGCACGTTCGGGCGCCAATTTTTTGTGTCTAAGCTATTTATTTGTGGGGATGGGGTTCAAGAAAAACAACATTTTAGTGCAAATATATTTAATGACATAAAATGCTAGCTTGCACACAAAACAATTAAAGAAAACAAAATACATGATTAAAGTAACTAACACAATTACAACTAAGGGAGGTCATAAAAGTGTTGCAGCGCCTTTCAAGTCCATAAAACCAACCGAGCTCGCTTGGGAAGTCAAGCTCTGACGAGTGTTTTTGTATAGATGGCAGCACTGGAAAGTCTTTGGTGCTGTGGTGAAATAGGTTTGTTACAAAACTATTATGGAAATATCTACAATTAAATTGAATTAATCGCATTTTTTGTTATTTCGTATGTATATTGCACGTTTCCTTTGTCACTGGATAATTGTATATTCACACTGATCATATAACTTAATGTTTATGATAATTAGATCGTCTTATGTTAGTAAATGTAGGAAAATATACAATAAATTTAAATATACAGCTCTAAATATATTCTTCCGCGAAAAAAATAATTATAATTTTCAGTTATTTAATTATCTTTTAGATATATCAGCCTTTCATTCTTTAATCACGAAAAAGGAAATAAAAAATAGATAGAAAATACTAATGCTCTTTAGAAAGGAAAGTTCAAAATAATGATATTAACAAGCTTATAAATGAGAAAAATTACCAATTAAAAGTCCATAGGTATGCCAGTTTATGATATTTTAAATATTTGAGCAGTAAATGAATTTAAAATTCAATTATTTTAAAGTACTTTAATTTTTCCAATTTATCGTAAAATCTGAAATCAAAGTCGTGATCTGAAAACCATGAGAAGATACACGTCGATTTCACATAATTTTGGAAAAACTAGAAATTTGGTCATCAAGAATTCGAAGAGATCTTGAATCATTCTTGGAAACAACGACATCATTCTCGCTCTTCTTCTTGTTATTGTTAATCCATCACGTGTTCATTCATTGAATATTCTGTTTATTGTGTTCTGTGAACTAATTTTAATTATACTTTCTAGCGATATGCTAACATTTATTAATGTTTCGTACCTTAAATAACATATTTTGATGTTTGTAACATCACCAAAATGCTTAACTAATAACCATTTCAAATATCAGACTGAGACATGAAAATGCGGACTTGTCTCTCAAAAGAATTTATATTTCGACATTTCTGAAAATTGTGTGGTGAGAAAGATGGCACTCTGTTACATTTATATAATTGTAAGAGATACAGTTCATATATTTTGTACATTTACACTATGCCTGTGGCCTATCAGGGGGATAGTCCATTTTTTCCAAGATCTGAGCTTCCCGGGTCAGAGTTCCGGTTCGGGTATATTTGTTTGTCTGTCTTTTATCTGTAAGGTGTGCTAATATGCATCCATGTGAAAAGGAGTTGTACAAGCTAAAGTAAGGCATGGAATAGTTAAGTCGAATTATTGGTCCAAGTTACTGATACTAAATAAACATGAGGTGTCATTCAAATTAAAAAGCTGACAGATAATTGTAAGCGGGCTTGAAAAGTGGCACAATTTACAACATCCTTTACACTGTAATAACTGTATAAAATTCAGCCTTTTATATGTTTTATTATTAATCTCCGTGAAAAAAGTACATTCATGCAAATGCCGATATCTTTTAATATTCACCTTACAAGGTCTTGATAGTCTGGTGAAAGGCAACGGTGGGTTTCACGTTCGAGACCCGATTCCACAAAAGAACCCTCGAATATGCAGGAGTGGTGCAGATCGAATCCGTCAGGGGGAAAAGTCCGACCGCTAGTATGGTGTCCAAGCTTGGAAAAAGGCTCCAGCTTAGGTGTCGTCATCGTCGTTTAACCCTAGCTGAAAATCACGAAGTCCGTCCGGATATAGCTTACGATTCGCATTGAAAAGGACTTCTTATGACTAAAATCAATACAAATACAATCAAAACAAAAATATAGGTTACTTTCCAATTTTTAGAATTGCTTTGATAAAATAATTTAATTTTCTTATCCATTTCCTTGAATTTTCATTTAACCTTCCAATATCTTGACACTATTTAGTATAAGATTCATCTGAACAAGTCTATGAATATTAATCAAGGGTACATTGAAATAAGTGAATATAATTTCCCCCAGAAACAAAGGTTGTCAATAACAACCTTTTCCCGTCTTTGCATACTTATGTAGGAAGCAGAAAAACAATCCTTCAACTGACAGGCATCCGAAGAGGAAACGAGATTCCTTCGGAAGCGATGGTAATGAGAGGAAATGAAGGCCACAGGATAATACACAACCCCTTCTTCGTTGTCCTCTGGCACTGTTAGTCTTCTTTCTCGCCATAAATACTAGCGACAGAATAATGTCATCGTTACGTGAAGACTAGTCTTTTGAGGAAAAGTAGTGACATATAAAGCCTTGCGAAGAAATGGAGAAGAAAATTTCCAAACGTACTAGATTAGAGTTTAAAATGTTAAATTTTGAGAACTGCTTCTAATCGGTTGAATGTTCTTTAGCTGAAAGTTAGTTTAAATATATTTTAATGTTTTTGATCGATACAAATAGCATAATTCCAGGGCATCAGCAAATATTTTTTGTTATATTATTATGCATTCATGATATAATTATTCAAATTCAAAATATTACTGATTTGTCCCTTAATTTATCAAATAAGGAGTAGTAAATACACTTAGCAAGTTCATGCGCAAATGAAAACGATAGGCATACTTAACACTGAACTTTAAGCTTAAAAATGTCAAGCTGTAAATGAAGCTGAATAAGCTGTAAATGAACTTAGCACTTAATTTTTAGTAATTTTAAAGAACTATATTTATTTTTTAGTTAGAAATATTGGAATTACTCGGAATTCAATATGTAATATTTTAAGTTTAGGACGACTTAGTGGATTGCGGCAATGAATAAAAGTAAAATTGTTTCAATGTGATGCAATTTTAATAATAATGTCTTAATCATATTGTGAGTTAACAAATGAACTAAAATGTTATAAATTACACTTTTAAAAAAATCAGATCATCAGAAATGGTCAAAATATACATAAATCATTAACAATAAGATTTTAAATTTTAAGAGATCCCAAATATAACAGTAAGTTTTCTTTATTTTAAAAAATGCTTGTCGTATTTTAAAACAATTTTTAGAACAAGTAAATATATTAAAATATAAAAATATCCTAGATCCAAAGAAAACTACATACAGGTGTTTTATTTCTGAAAACAATTTCGGCAGTTAAAATTTAATGACATACTCTGAAAATTACTATCCTTTCCTTAACGCTCCCCTTGTAAAAGGTTAGTAGTCACCGTACGTAACATTTTAAAATTTTAATAATATTTAGTTGTGGTTAATGTAAATTTGAGCTAATCAGTATCTCAATAGAATGCTAAGCATTCCTCATCCTCTTACATTATTGAATTTTATTTTCACATATAGAAAATTTAAGAGAAATAATTATTATAGCCGAAAATTGATTTGCGTACATGATTTCCAATTTTTAGCAATTTTTCAAGGCCTCAAATTAGATCAAACAACAAAGGGAAATATTTTATAGAAGTTATTTTCTTCTATTTAAAAATGCTCTTATGAGATAAAAAATAAGTCTATAATTTATGTCAGTTTTCTATTCTTTTCTGAAGGGTTGAGCATGAAATAACTTTTTACAATTACCCCAGTCCAAATTATCTTGAAAAATATAGGGTTGGGACATTTCTAATCATAGCAATTTAAATAGAGTAGAGCATAAAAAAAGAGACCCATCTTTGGCTTAAAAGCGAAGATTTAGTCAGCAAACTTGCCCATGGCGAGTGTTATTAGAAATAATATAGAATAACTGCAACGGTAATAAGCGGGAAATGAATGTTAAAAAAGAGAAATGGCTGCATATTACAAGAAGTGAGGACGAATGCAACATGTTGAAACTTAATTAAATCGTAATTTTTTTATTATTTTTTAAATGTTTCGTTTTATAGTTAATTGATTTACTTCAGGAAAATATAATTTTACTAATTTATTAACAATTTAATCCCCCCAATAATTGCTTTTTTGATTAAATGAAACCACTCCTGTAGTAATTTCTATTGACACACTTTTTGAGAAAGTGAATAATAAATAATAAATGTATACATACTTTTTTATTAATGGCTAAACATACCATAATACACTGAAGTGACAAAAGTCATGGGATAGCAATATGCAAATATACAGATGGCAGTAGTATCGCAGCGAAAAAGTATAAATGCGCAGTTCATTTTCCAGAGCTTTCATTTGTGTTCAAGTTATTCATGTGAACAGGTTTTTCATGATTTATGGCGGCACGCCGAGAATTAACAGACTTTGAACGCGGAATGTTAGTTGGAGCTAGACGCATGGGTCATTCCATTGCGGATATATTTAGTGAATTCAACATTCCAAGATCCACAATATCAAGAGTGTGCCGAGAGTATGAAATTTCAGGCATCACATCCCATCATGGACAGCGCAGTGGGCGACCACCTGCACTTAACGACCGAGACCGCCGACGTCTGTGTAGAATGATCAATGTTAATAGACACGCAACATTTCGTCAAATAACTGCAAGAATCAATGTGAGACGTACGAGGGACGTGTCCGATAGGACTGTGCAGCGAAATTTGTCTTCCTTGGGCTATGACAGCAGAACACCGACTCGAGTGCCTTTACTGACAGCACGACATCGCCTGCAGCGACTCTCCTGGGCTCGTGAGCATATCGACTGGTCCCTAGACCAGTGGAAAACCGTGGCGTGGTCAGATGAGTCACGATTTCAGTTGTTATGAGCTGATGGTAGAGTTCGAGTGTGGCGCAGACCCCACGAAGCCATGGACCCAAACTGTCAGCAAGGCAATGTTCAAGCTGGTGGTGGCTGCATAATGGTGTGGGCTGTTTTTACATGGCATGGACTCGGTCCTCTGGTGCAACTGAACCGATCATTGATTGGAAATGGTTATGTTCAGCTGCTTGCAGATCACTTGCAGCCATTCATGGACTTCACGTACCCACACAACGATGTGATATTTATGGATGACAATGCGCCATTTCACCAGGCCAGAACTGTTCGCGATTGGTTTGAAGAACATTCCGGACAATTCCAGCGCATGATCTGGCCTCCTAGATCGCCCAATATGAATCCCATCGAGCATTTATGGGACATCATCGAAAGGTCCGTTCGTGCCCATACTCCTGCACCATCCACACTTTCACAATTATGGACGTCTATACAGACAGCATGGCTCAATATTCCTGCAGAGGACTTCCAATGACTTGTGGACTCCATGACACGTCGAGTTGTTGCACTTCGCCGGGCAAAAGGAGGACCGACACGATATTAACAGTCATCCCATGATTTTTGTCATTTCAGTGTATATAAAGATCAGAAAAAATTGGACAGGTTCTCTTTCCCTTTAAAATATAGCATTTACGCTCCTACTTTCAAGTACAAAGTTTTATTAACAAATATCCAGGAGAAATTTGATTGAAAAAGAAATGGGGAATAAAAAAAATATGTATTCATTAAAATTGAGCTTCGTTCGGGAAGAATTATCGGTAAGATAACGATGTTCAAGAGCTTCTATATTCCGTGTTTAATACTTCATATCAATTTTATTTTTAAACCGACTTTTGGTCTTTTATTGTAAATAACTTCAAAAGTTGATAAGCATTTATTCTTTTAACAGCTTATTTTGAAATTAACATAATTTATCTAAGAATGTTTTCCAGTTGTAATTGAAACCTTATAAATGTTTTTCTTTCTTAAGCTTGCGTATATTTTTCTTTCACATATTAAAGAATTTACTTTTAAACGCCATACACATTATAAAACACTAACAGTGAAATTTGTTTCATTACCATTTCGTAGCGTTAAAGATATTAAGTGGTTCAAATTATTTTCCCTAAATTAAGTTCGTCCAAAGTACAGGTGGCTAAGTATAAATTATTAAACCTCCCCTATAAATAGCATCCTGCAATACAAACTAATTGAACCGAAATTTGGTATACAGACTATACACGAGATGCGCTCACGGACTTTTGAAATAAAAAAAAATCTCTAATGCCGATATGTCTACCAGAGACTCGCTTTTTTATAAAAGCATTAAATTTAACACAACAAATTATCAAAACAGAATACAGAAAAAATATGAACATTTATTGACTAGTTTCTGATCACCTTGTCATCGTACTAAATTAAGTAAATAGTGAGGGAAAAATAACAGTACTCTGTTTGAGGGAAAAATCAATTTAGTTTGCAGAATTATAACAGAATAGAACATAATAAAAACAGTTGTTAATCGTGTGAAGAACAACGTAGAGAATAGTGATTATGTGATCACCCTCAGTTACCAGCAAAATTTCAAGTCGATGGACAATGTGTTCAACAGCAAGTCATAGCGTATATGAATCGTAATGGAGTTTCTATCTTTTCCTGATTTTTCATTTTATTACTCATAATTCTTCATTTGTATTGTTAATATCGTTTCTGTATTCCTTTTTGATCATTTATTGTGTTAAATGTAATGCTTTTCCTGAAATGGCGCCCTTTAGTGGACATTGGGTAATTATTGATTTATTTCGGAATTCCGAGAGAGCATGTCGTGTATAGTCTATACCAAATTTCGGTGTACTCCATTGCCCGTTTGCACTGAAGAAGGTTTTTTATAGAGGAAGTTTGATTAAAACTGAACTGTATATTTGAAATGTTCTATTGTGATGCCCAAATAATTTACCAAATTCCATTTTAAAACAACAAAAAATGTTTAATAGACAACCAAATAGAACGAGATTAGAGAGTTTAAAAAAATTAATTTGAATTTAGAGTTTTACGAATAGAGATCAGACAATATATCTATAATATCTATGCAACTATCTGTCATTTCTTATAACATTTTTTGGATTAACTGAAACACACACAAAACATACAAAAACAGCTGTTACCAGAAATTTAATCATATTTTTAGAAATCTAAAATTGTGTGGAGGGGAATCATACTGAATATCGCCCTTTTCTTTAGTTGTATTTTCGAAGTGTAGCATATTTATAGACAACCACAAAAAGCAATAAAAGTACCTTTCCAAACGTTATTCCAGTTTTTTCCAGTTAAACGTTTTTTCTGACTCATGATAATTTGAAATTTTACAAGGGATAGGGCTGGCGTCCTGGCATAGGAGATGCTCTTGTTTTGCATCAGAGCCATCTACGGCCAAGGGAAAGTTTTAGCAACTGCATCAAAATCCTTTTTAAGAGGTGTACTTCATTCATACATTTCATTCACTCAAACACAGATTGTAATTTAGAACTGAGTCAGAATATGATCACCTCTAATCCAGCCCCCCCCCCCCCCCAGTGGTATTGTGCCGACTTGGAGAACTCTGTAACAAGGACGAATTTATACGTGCGTCAGATACTGCACACACGGGGTGTCTTTAGGCGGCGGACTCCGAACTCACAAACCAGGGGAGAGAAATCAGACACTCTACCGATCAGGCTATTCCGGCTCATGGAATAACAACAAATAAACAACAACAGTTGTAAAATATCTCTCTATGAATATTTTAAAATTACTTTTTTCTGGCGTAAATTTAAGGCTAAAGTATTTAATATTGATTCTCAATGTAAAAACAAACAAACAAAAAAAAACTTTAAAGGAATAATTGAGTAGACCGGAATATCATTAAGAAAAGCATGAAGTTAGTTCCACAAAATTGTAGAAGAGAAAAATCTGAATTCCCACTGGATAACAATAAAATATTTACTATCTCTTTTCAAATAGAAAACGGTCACGACAACAGTTTATGTAAGGAAAGGAAAAGTTTTATGTCGCGTTTGCCAATACTAAAGATTCAAATGTCTGAAAGCTTTGAGCAATAAAAAAAATTTGATTCAAAAGATTAAAGTAATAATAAAATATATAAAACCAATATTGTTGTAGTACATTTTAAAGTTTGTTAGACTGTGACTGTGTGTCGATAGAAAAAAAAAGTTTTATTAAAGTTCTGTAAATTATTTTATTTAATTTTACTACAAAACTAAAATAAAAGTTAAAATGTTAAGATATTGTCAGTATAAGACACTGAGTATGCGGCTATGAATAACTTTATTCATGGAAACAAAAATATTTAAAGAACATTAATTTATGTATTTTATCTCCTGAGATATGTTATTTTATTTTTGATAATACTACTGAAAAGTAAGAGTCAATTTCAATTTACAAATATAAGGTTTTCACAATAAAAATGGGATACTTCTATAGTTAGCATTTTTATTATTGCTTCTACACAAAAACTGATATGGGTGAAATATATATATATACAGTCGATTCCGGTTAACCGGACCACATCGGGACGTGATCAGTTTGGTCCTAATAACCGGCTGGTCCAATTACACGAACATCCCTATGTTACAAGACGAGATGTGCTATACGTAACATATTAAAATGTTATTATGACTTTTATAACCAACAAATTCTTCGAAACAATCTACACAATACTCAGCATGCGAAGCACAATAAAAACAAGTTATTAAATTCCAGTCAAACTTTGAAGAACTTATCAAGTGTGATCTGACGCGTTCTGTCGACGGACTGCACTTGGACGAAATCACTACAAACATCTAACGGGATGCCTAATGGGACTGCCTTCATTTCCCTTCTGCATGAAATAGCGGCCCAAAGTTTCAATGCATTTCCTGGCATCCTGAGTTGTCACTTGCACCAACTCATTAGGGGCGTCATCATCACTTTTCTGGTCATCCGATGCTGTAGTGTGTTTTGCTGTAATTCGAGCAACAAGCTCGAGTCGTAATCTTCCTTTTCATCGTAGCATTGAAGCTCGTTGTAGATGGAAAGAAATTCTTCGTAGTTTTCGACTTGTTGAAGCTCCACATTTCCCTCACCATTTTCACTTCCAATCAGCATGTTCACATCCACCACCAAGACCAAATGCTTAAACCATAGTGAGAAAAAAAAAATTCTGAATTGTCTCACTGCTTATATTTCGCCAGCTATCGGTCAAAAATGTAACTGCTTGTAAGATGTTGACTTTTGCACTGACTTCTCTGACTGTTGATGATGAGGTCAGCAAACTTTCTTCAATTGCTTCAAGGACGTAATTAACCAACCTTTCACGATAAAAGGTCTACAAATTTTTTATGATGCCCATGTCCATTGGCTGCACCAAAGCTGTGGTCCTGAGAGAGAAATTCCAGGTGGATGTTCTTCAAACAATCGAAATGAGGATGTGCTGCATAATTGTCGAGAAGGAGCAACACTTTTCTCGACTAGAGTTGCAGCTCTGTCGTAATCCTTCAGACATTCTTTAAAAAGTTCAGACGTCATTCATGCATTTCTGTTCGCACAATACACAACTGGTAAACTGTCCATTCTAAGTTCCTTAAAGCAGCGAGGTTCCTTTTTCCTATAATCAACAACTTCCTCTTGTCCGATCCTGACATGTTTGAGCAGCACAAGACAGCTTTTTGGAGATTTTTGGAGTCAGAGAGTGCAACATGTTTGTAACTTAAGGAGCCGTCAGGTGTAGCACGATAATACAGCCTGGTTTCATCGGCATTTTTGATGTCATCTGCAGGAAATTTCTCATGAAGCTAGGGTAGTTTTGTTTATTTCCATTCTTCAGCACATGCACCATCAGCACTTTCTTTCTTGCCATGTGCTTTCTTGAATTTTATGTCATGTCTAGATTTCCATCGGTACAACCAACTGCCCCGTAGCTTTGAAAATATCGTGGTTCAGCTTTTTAGCGAGTTCGTCTGCTTTGCACTTTAACATTGGGCCGCTTGCTCGCACAACTCGTCCAGTAAAAATGGCAAACCATTCATTAAGGGCCTCTTCGACATCTGGATCCTTGCCTTCATGCTTCCGGTTTTGAGAAGTTCCTCGTCGTCCTTAACATTGTGCCCATTCTTCTCGCAGCTCATTCTCATGCTTTATCAAGCGCAAAATTGTAGTCTTTGCAAAGCCGGTAATTTCCACCAACCGACGCTGACTAGTCTTTGGTGGAGGTTGCTTGATTTGATTCAGAAATCAATTTTTTCAGCTAACGTCAAGTCCCGCCGTAGCATTTTGGCAGGGAAGACAAGACCCGCGCACTTCACTGACTGAAGTGTTCCGAAGAAAGTGGTTTGTGCGGGATTTCCTTTCCCCGAAAAGCGGAGAAGCAGTGGTTCCTCACTGGCGGCTACCGAGCTTACCTTCTAAGAAACAAAGTGCTTGCTCACCTCTCACTGGTTCTTTTCCCTTTCGGACTTCCTGCTGTTCACAGGCGACTTGTGGCTTCTTTTTCATCTTCCCTGCCACGTTCCTTGGTCCGTTTAAACAGAATTTTGGTTCAAATAAGCGAATAATATTAGGCTTATGTACATAGGCTTTGTTTCGGTTCTTTAATATTCTGTCCGAATAAGTGACTGGTCCGATTACCCGGTGGTCCAATTAACTGGATTTGACTGTATGTATATATATATATATATATATATATATATATATATATATATATATATATATGTGTGTGTGTGTGTGTGTGTGTGTGTGTGTGTGTGTGTGTTTTGTTTTTTACGGCACTTTATAAACCCCCTGAGAAATCTGTCAGTGATTTAAGCCTAGTGAGCGTTTGTTTTTTGTAAGTAGCTCTAACAAGGGCCAAGAGTAAGACTTAGCTTCTTCAGGTGTCAAAATCACTTCCCCAATCCCTTTTTACCGATGGGCACGTGCTGTCTCCCCTGAGCTTTTGGCAATAACATTTCAGGCATGATTGTTATTCTGTGTTCTCTCTTTGAGTAGTGTGAATGTGCACCAATGTAAAAAGGGGTTGTTCAAGCGAATGTGAAGCAAGAAGTAACTAAATAGTACACTTGGCTCTAGTTGGCGCTACTGAAAATGCAAAGGACGATAATATAGTCTTAAATCTCAGACAGCTTTGTGTCAGTGGGCTTGTATAAGTAACAACAACAACAAAGGTTGAAGGGTTTATTGAAAACTTTGAAATTAACTTTTCAACTGTTCTTCGAATATTATCTAAAATGTTTACTGAGATTTAAAAATTAAGATAGTATAATTCAAAGATTGTTTAATAAATAATTAGTAATTAAATAATCGCCAAATAATTTATACAAAAATTGATGTGCATAAAAAATTAAACTTCATGTTTTGAAATGTTACATAGTTATATATTGCTTTCTTTTAGAAATTTGAAGCATGATGTTTATCTAATCGAGATATGGTGATTATAGAATGCACTCAAAACAATTCTTTTGGTTTAATTCTAGTTTTATTAAGATCCCAAAGCAATATATATATATATATATATATTCTAAGAAATAAGAAAAACATCTTTGTATATTTGTCAAATTTAAGAAATGTAGGAATGCTTTTTGCTGAAAGTATGTTGGTGATAATTTATAAATCAAGAAATGTGTGGATAAAAAATATGAAATCTGATGCGATTTTAAAAATCAATCAAATTTAAATAAATTTGAATGCTTATCTCAAGGCATTCAGATTTACTTATAATTTAATCTCAGATTTTCCTATATCTTTAATGAAGTATGAAATATTTTAAGATAATAGATAATAATTTTTAATTTTCATGTTTGTAGTAAATCGAATGAAACTGTTTATTTGAAATGTTAAATATAAGTAATGTTAATAAATACAGTTAAATAATTATTTCACTAATAATGTTTGAAGTTTTGTTAAGATTTGATTTTAATTTCTTTCCAATTATTGTGAAGAATTTTTTCAACTATTCTCTATCAAATATGAATTTTTTTTTTCTATTTTCATCATATAAAAAATTGTTATTGAAGATGTTTACCTCTTGAAATTCCCCAGGAAAAACCCCTATAAATCAGAAATATCACAACTTCAGGCTAACCAGATAACCGTTTTTTGTTATAAAAAAAACACCTTCTGAACCATTATAATAGCACATTATTGATTTGTACTATACAGTTCGCAACATTTGATGTAATTCTATATGTTTGCTGATATATGTATACAGTTCGTAATAATACAAATTTTTCATTCGCTCCTATTCAACTGTCGGAAATAAAAGAAAAAAAATACACAAAATGAGGTGTAACAATTTTATTATTTATATAGCATTCAATTCGAAAAATAAAAATTACTTACATAGCATTCAACATAGCATAAACTCAATTATGATATTTTTTTTAAATTCAAAACTAAAGGGTTATATAAACGTTATTATATTAAAGTCTAGTTTTAATTTACCATAAATTTCTGTCTCAATCTAACATAGAAAATATTTCTTGAATAAAACTTAAATTTATATTAAATTATATTTGTTATTTTACAAGATCATACATTAGTTATAGAAATGATCTGAAAAACTTGTAAATACCATACATCTTGGCTTAATGTATTTTAAGAATATTTCGCATCATCATTTTCGTCGATATATTTATCAGAATAATTAGTTTTCAGAGATAAATAACATCTATGACATAAAAACATATATTACATTTGGCTGTTATAAAAACTGGATTTCAAATTAATTTTCATTTTTTTTCACTGTTTTAGATGAATTTTTGATCTTATCTTTTTCATTAATTTTCTTATGTGGGAAAAAATGCATTTGAAAAGTAAATGTGCTTATCGAAAGGAAGAAAACACTTATATAAAAAAAACATGACATTACTTTCTAATAAAGCTAGAATATGTCTAAATTCGTTTAATAAGTCATTATGAATATTGAATAAAAATTAAATGTTTGCCTTTATTTCTTATTAAATAACTGCTCCCAAATGGATTTCAGTTTATAAAATTTTTATTGATCTTAAATATGTTTTTTTCAACTCAATTTGTAAAAAATCCCAACATTAGGAAGGAGCTGTGCTAGATAAACGAAATTTGGTAGGCGTGTTTATACATCTGAAAGATGACGTCGATTCAAATTCTGAGCTACGCGCCTAAGTGTGGCGCTAGTAGCGACACTATGAACATGCAAATGAGGTTTTCTTTAAATAAGCGCTGTAAGGTTCGTGATCGTTATTTACAGTTGAAATTTGACGTAGTGGGTTGATGTTAGTCAAGGATGCCTCTAAGAAGACGAAGAAGCCATTATCAACAGCTCACTGAGTTTGAACGAGGTCGTGTTGTAGGGCTACGAGAAGGTGGGTTTGCTTTCTGCGATATTGCTGAAAGACTTGGCAGGAATGTATCCACTGTGCATGAGTATTGGCGGCAGTGGTCAAGGGAAGGTACTGCCTAAAGAAGACCAGGTTCCGGGCGGCCACGTGGTACTACTGTGAGGGAAGACCGTCGTATTTGACGTATGGCTGTGGCTCATCGTTCTGCGTCTGCAGCTGAAATTCGAGCTGCATTTGGCACCACAGTAATACAACGAACTGTTACAAATCGGTTACTTCAAGGACAGCTCCGAACCAGACGCCTTATATAGTGCATTCCACTGACTTCAAACCACTGCCGTTTGCGACGTGAGTGGTGTCACGCTAGAGCTCATTGGAGGACGGAGTGGAGATCTGTTGTGTTTTCTGATAAAAGCCGGTTCTGCCTTGGTTGCAGTGATAGCCATTTGTAGGTTAGAAAGAGGCCAGGTGAACGAGTGCTAGTAACCTGTCTGCGGCCTAGCCACACAGGGCCTACTCCTGGAGTTATTGTTTGGGGAAAAATTTCGTATGACGGCAGGAGCCCTCTCGTTGTTATCCCACGCACCCTGACTGCAAATTTATTCTTTAGTCTAGTGATACAACCTGTTGTGCTGCCATTCATGAACAGCATTCAAGGGGGTGTTTTCCAACAGGATAACGCTTGCCCTCATACCGCTGTTGTAACCCAACATGCTCTACAGAGTGTCGACATGTTGCCTTGGCCTGCCAGATCACCAGATCTTTCTCCAATCGAGCACGTATGGGACATCATTGGACGACAACTCCAGCGTCATCCACAACCAGCATTAACCGTCTCTGCATTGACCGCCCAAGTGCAACAGGCATGGAACTCCATCCCACAAACTGATATCCGACACCTATACGACACAATGCATGCACGTTTGCATGCTTGCATTCAAAATTCTGGCGGTTACACCGGTTACTAATGTACCAACATTTCACATTTGAAATGGCTCTCCCTGTGATCTTGAAACTTTAATCAATTAAATATGTTACCTAGACAAATGTATTCCTAAAATTTTATTACTTGTTTGTCATTTTCTTGTTGGGATTTTTTTCCCATCAGTGTGTATATATATATATATATATATATATATACACATACACACACACACGTCTACTTGGAAATTGAAATTGCTGTAACACTTTATGCCGATGATGACTTATACGTTTTTAAGATTCATATTGACTTTATATGACTTTAAGATGCATATTTTAGTATATTTTATTTCATCGAACAAGTAAAGAGTCATTTATTTTTAAGAAATTTATTTTGATTGAATAAAATATAAACACGTTTTTAAAGCAACTTCTGCTACATTTACGACAAAAAACTACTATCATATGATTAAACTAAAGAAAATCTTTATTAATGATATATATAATAAGCGAATATTGTGAAAATATAGTGAATGATTAAAGATGATTTTTAAAAATTTCATAAAGATAAATATTACGCTTAAAAAATAGAACTTAAATTTTTTAAAATGAGTTTTTCAAAATTAGCCTCAAATACGCTTGAATGATAAATAAAATTAATATGTACGTTTATTTCAAACGAAATCATTTGAAACATACAGAACATAGAAAAAATTACTTACAAGATTAAAATTTAGACGATAGTCAAAAGTTATTATATATTCCTTTGAATATAATACTGCTCATTCTTTTAAATGAAATAACTTATTATTAGTCTCAACTTGATGATTTATATAAACTTAAGATCTTGTAATTTGAAATATTCAAGCTATCTAAATTAAGATATTGTTGAAGTTTAATGTAATAAATGCAATAAAATTTTCTGAATTAAATGAAGAATCTTGTTTTAAATTTTTCGTTTTAATAATGTTTTTCCGGAAACAATTTAATAATCTGAATTTTTATAAAATCCTTCTATTCAGTAAGTCAAATTAATAAATTGTTATTGAATGACTGGCCTTTTTAACATAAGTTAGTTATTATTTCCTTAGACTAAAATTGCCTTAACTATTAGCTTTAAGTCAATCAAAATTCCCTTTGAACAAATCCCGCCCAATAACGGTAAGATCTTCCAGAAGAAAACCAGTCATTCCAAAGCATACTGCGGAAGTTTGGAGATGGGGTGCCAACTCGGGTGTCGCTGACCAGTCCCATCTGACCAGTTCAAAATTATGATGCCAGTCTCAAAATGACCTTATTGTTGTTTTAAAAAAGGGATGTTAATATAACTATACTGAAATTTACTAGACCTCCACTCAAATAGATTAACTTTATTAAACTTAAAATTTTATTAGTGGGTCGAATGATTTCTTTTTTTTATTTTGTTCCAATGTATTAGGCCAGAGGAGTCCAAACTTTTCGCGACACGGGCCGGATCGAAATTAGATCCATGTTATACGGGCCACATGTATATATACAAATTGAAATATATCATTATGAGTAAAGTAGCATTAAATACTATTATTTAATCTTATTTTATTGTAACTTGAAAATACAAAATACTAAACAAACAAAGTATAATTATATAATTATTTTATATAAATTGAAATATTTTCATGCAACTTCTAATGCGAATGATGAAACTGTTTTTTTGTTGAAGAATGTCTTTATAGTTGGGATCAAAATTTGTTACACCAATCATAAGCAATGACTGCAAATGATCATCAGTTAAATTTGCTCTATATTTTGATTTGAAATACTTCATTCGAGAAAAAGTTTGTTCGCACACGTAAGTAGTCCCCAAACATTGAAATGAATTCACGAGCAAATTTCTTCAAATTTGGAAACTCTTTTGCATCCAAATATTTATAAAAATCTATTAAGATTAATTCCTTGTATTTGTCCTTGATTTGTTCTTTTGCTTGAAGATCAATAATTTCTATTTGAAGCTGGCTTGAAATTTCAGCAACGTTGAAATCAAATGGATTTTGGAACAGCCGAATTTCTGTCCAAATCAGAAAATCGCTTTTGAAATTTTTCTTTTAAATCGGCGATGATCTTTACTGCAAATGCAATTTTAAATTGTTCTTTAGTTTGGTTTGGTTTGGTTTGAAAAGGTTTGGGCGAAAACATCATTATGTTTTAAAACCCTCCGCGGGCCGGATAAAATCACTTGGCGGGCCGTAGTTTCGACACCTCTGTATTAGGCACTTCAACCATTTTGTTTGTTGAAAACCTTGCTCTTTGCTAACCACTGGCATCGATATATTTTTGTGCATTCCTTCTTTCCCATTTATATTTTTAAACAGTTCAGTGCTTATACATACTATATAAAAATATTTCAGAATGGAAAACGATGTTGATAACACTATAATTTTTTTTAGTAAATTTTTAATATCTTTTTTAGTAATAAAATGCCACCGCTGGAATGCTATAACTTCGAGCTATGCTGGAATCCAAATTAAATGGATTATGTTTTGTTTTGTTCCCATTAAATGATTAAAATTAACGCATGTGTTTTCCCAATTTTACAGATGGCGACTATTTTAATAAATTATGGATATTAATTATTTTTTGAAAAATATATGAATATAACTTGCTTGCTAATTGCATTTATGGAAAAATCCCAAAGGAAAGAAATGTGAAGATTTTAGCCATTAATTTTTAACAATGCAGAATGTTAAAGTTATTCTTTGGAAACCACTAGTTCCCTTTGGCGATTAACTTATTTGTGCGGTCATAATAATTGCTAAACATTTCGTCTAATTATTTTTGTGATTTGTTTTAATGGTTTCGCAACAAAATATTATTAAATTTAAAATACATATATATATATATATATATATATATATATATATATAAAAATTCTTTCTGTTGTATTAATTCGTTTTCCCTTTTTTTTTTTTTTGGCATTTTTATGGATTTAATGGAATAGATAAAATCGATTCTTTTTATAGAATAGAGCACATGTTTTAAAATGTAATTTGTTAATGAAGGTATGCAGGCAAGAAAGTTTTACACCTGAAAATGTGAAAATGTATGCATGAATTTGCAGTGTTAACTTTCCTGAACGTTTTATATACAAAACAAATACTAAAAACTTTCAATTCTTTTTTCAAATATATTTTCACGTTTTCCAAAAATTGGATGAAAGTTTTACAATTTTTTCGAAGTCTGAGTGAAAATATTATTGTCCAGCTAAAAGAAAACTCTCTGTCAAAGTTTAAACAATCGAACCTTGGATGGATTTCATCCATTTGTTCGATAAAAAAATCTATATAGATTATTTCTTTTCTTCGTCCACCAATACTTCAAAGGGTTTTGTCAATAAATCAAGATGGAAGATTCTGAAAGTTAAAGCTTTACACTTACTCATTAGTTAGTTAAAGAGAAAAAAAAATTAAGAACCTCATCTTTACATAAAATTAATATCTAAAATTTCAAGGATTTATTTATTTTGAAAAATTTTTGAGTTAAAGTATGGAATACGAATAATATCCCTTTTTTCATTTGTTATTTTATACGAAAAGTGGTTGATGCAAATCCTTCAATAAAGTTTTTTTTTTTCATTTAAAAAGCTTAAAACTTCAATTGATAATGGAAAGCTTGTTATATAAAAATCAAAAAATAATTAAATATCTATAGTTTTATATTTTAATTATTTATGGAAGCGAATTATGTTATACGAAAAAAAAGTAGTATTCTATTGTGAGCCGATAAAAGATACGCATAAATTACAGCATTTGACAAAGTTTTATTAATCTACTTTATTTTTTTTCCTTTGATAAAAGGATGATTACCAGATAGAATAAAGTCAGATGAGGAAGTATTCTTCCTTTCCATTAATTTTCTTTGTCGCTATTGACATATCAAATCTAGTGATATCTTGAAAAAGGTTCATTTTCTCTATATTTTCTTTGTGTTTGCTACTTCTGATGGTATGCAGACACGCCGTTTTGCAACTAAAACATGTATGTTAGGATTTTAAAATTCTATGACTTATTCAAAATTCAAAGTCAAGGATTATTAATTTATTATGATGAGAGAACATGATGATGTATTATCTTGAGGTTTTTGGAACTTGAAATTGTAAATGTAACAAATTATTGAAGCATCAAAAGGTTAAGGCAACCAAATGTTGAAGCCTAAAAAGTTAAGGCAGCAAATTGTTGAAGCTTCAAAATATGAGGCAATTAGCAATTTATGTATTTTATTTTCAATTAGGCTTTCACTGTATAGTTTTTGAATTATCTATTTTATATCCAGTTTATTATGCTACTATTAATTTTCTAAAAGTTTTTATATGTGTATCGAATTTTATATGCCGTAAAGTAAATAAATATTTTATACAATTAAATTATACATTATAACAATAACATAAACATATACAGGATGTCTCAAAGCCTTGACAGCGGTTTTTATTCCTTAAATATTGATCATAGGTAAATACCATAAATTTCTAAATTGTGTAAAAAAATAGAGCATAATGTTATGAAATCGATTAAAATATTCAGAGGTTTAAACTTTAAAAAATATATAATATAAATTTTTATATGAGCCCCGTACAAAAATATATCATATGAGTAAAATATGCCCCATCCTTTAATAAGGTCAAGTACGAAATGTCAGAGTTTTGTCATGAGAACTCTCAAAAATGCGTTAAAACTAAGTTGGTGAAGGGTGAATTACAAATTAAAAATGTTTACGGACGTTACACATGAGTGCATCATAAGGAAATGAAATATGCTTCATATCTTTAGTTTTAAATACAAATGTTTAAATCTGTGTTTCGTGAAAAAAACTTTAAAATTTTCTATCAAGAATTTCAGAATATAGCTTGAAAATTTCAAAGTCAATGAACTTATAAAGAAAGCTATGTAATCTTTGTCTTAAATTATTTTTTATACAATTTAAATATTTTTAAGCCAATAGCAAAATTGTTATTTATTTATTCAATCATTACTTTGTTTGTTAGTTTGTGTAACATGATTGTTCCTCTTTGCGAACTCATATCCAGCCATAAAAATGAGATTAATGTCAGTCTGTATTTTCATATATCTGTTGATTTTTTGTGATAAAATTCTGAAATATTGCTTAATAGAGGAGGGGACAGATTTTACTCACTGGAAACATTTTCTGCACGGGGTCGAATAAAATTTTAAATTTTGTATTTTTTAAAGTTTAATTCCATGAAAATTTTAATTTATTTCCTAAAAGTTGCACCGTTATTTTTTATTCAACTTTCTCATTTATAGTATATGCCTATGACCAATATTTAATGAATAAAAGAAGCGATTAAGATTTTTGAGACACCTTGCATGAGAGAAAAATATCGAAAATTCCATTCAGGAAATTTGAATTCCAATATATTTTTTGTTCAGAAAACAAATAACCAAGACTTCTAGGGCTACACTATTGTATCAAAATCAGAATTTGAGGGAAGTAGAAATTTAAAATATGATGCTTTCCGTCTTCCTTTTGCAATTTTCTCATATTCGATTCCCTTAAATCTGAAGTTGTATTGGCACATTTTATGTTCTCCGAACGAAGATTATTAGGATTATCCATAGAAGTATAAAGGAAAAAATCGTAAATCAAATTTGGCATTACGCTTTTTTGTATTTTTGTACCGCACAATCCGTTGCAAAGCATGGTTCTTTGGACAATTTTATATATTAAAACTAGGGTTTCTTAAAATTTCCTTTCGTACTTTTTATGTTCTGCGAAAGACAACTCACATTCTGAACCTTTTTCTTGTACATTCCTCTAAAAGTGAAAAATATTGATGTTGCATTTTTATATCAGATGGTCCAATCTTACACTTTCATAAGGCATATTTTTTTCATGAAACGAATTCAATAATGTAAGTAAATGCACTTGAAAAAATAATCGATACAACAAGCATTCAATAGCACTCGCTTGTTATTATATCATTTATTAAGTTTGGATTAGATTAATTTATTTAATTATATTCTCGTCCTGTTGCAATGCAACATCGGAGCTGTTTTGGGGCGGATTTTGTAATTTTTAACCACGATCAGGTGATGAGGGTGATATCTGAGTCCCCCACACCACACCAACTAGAGGAAGTTTGGTTCTCAAGGATTTAATGAGGTTCTTCTATGTAATCGGGTCTCGAACCGGAAACCATAAGGCTCACGAAACGGCACTTTACCACAAGAGAACCATGAACCTGATTTTTTATTGAAGCAGATAGTAAAAGGAAATAAAGATCATAAATTAATGACGTTTTTTAAAATTAAAGCAATTAATGAAATCCTTTAATTTCTCTAATAATCACTGATAATTAAATCTTGCACATAAAAATGCATTAAAAATTGTTATTTAATAATAATTTTTTATTTATATAAGTTAATGTAATTATTTTATGTGGTCTTCGGCGTTATAAATATAGTTTTAAGAGTTTTTTACATATTGGTGAAATGGTATAAATCAAAATTTAGAATTTCTGATAAATTACAGTTGATTAATTTTTTTTAAAAAAATAAGGTTTTGTCAACAGGAACACAAAACATTCTAATTATAGCATATCAGCGTATTAAGAATCAATTACAAAAATTTATTTGTGCAAACTTGAAAAAAAATGAATTAAAAGCTAATATTCTACAATAAATAATTAAATTTTCTTTTAGAATTACATGAAAAAAAAAAAACATGATAATTTTAATCTGAAATTTGATTCGTTAGTGATATTTGATTTTTATTGCTCATATATTCTGTTATTAAAAATACAAATATTTTTGAAAAAAATTCAAATTTCAAATCACGCATCATTAATCAAAATTCCACTAATATATGTAGTGGTTCCATGTAATGTACCTGGAACAGGTACGCATATTAGTGGCATTACAGTCACAGATGCATAACATTTGTTAAATGGATTAATATACAGAACAATTATTATTTCACATTTATACCAATGAAGGAAGACCCATAATACATTTTTATCTTAAATTAATATGAATTTAAATAGGACAAGTAATATTTTAAATAAATAAAATATTTTTTTTCTTCTTTAGAATATTTTCAGATGCATTTTCCGTCGATTCGTAACTAACGCGGGGGGAAAAAAACTGGAAATATCAATGCAGTAGAATTCAATAAAATATTGAGCAAATTAAATTTGTCTGCAGTCTGGGATATGTCCTTGATCCTTGAAATTCAGACAGCTTCTGTTTATTACTTTGCAGACAACACTGTAGTTTCCGACATAAACTGAAGCCTTCATTAATTATTTTTTTTAAGAAGTCAATTAAAAAAAACTCGTTAGATAAAATGAGAGGATATCAAAAACTTTACTTCTCATTAAACCTTCTTCTTCTTGACTTGAGCAGACTTTCACTAGAGTCTTTCTTAACTAGAGTCTTCATTTGAGTCTACTAATTTTTACCTTATTAAAATGGCATGTTATTAGAACGGGGGCAATCATTTATAAAAATATAAAAACGAAAGTTACCTAAAGAAAGTCTATCAAAATAAAGTTTTTGGGGAACAAAACTATTTAAAAATATTTTTTTAAGTAGAGAGACTGTAAAGAAAGTATTTTTATTTAAAAGAAATAAAAGGAAGTTCCTTTTTATTACCTTTGTTACCTTAGCTGCTCAAACCTTTCTCTTCACATTTTTGTTACAGTAGTAGTAATTGTAATGATTACATTGAAGATGAACTAAGAATGAAAAAAATCTTAGAAATTATTACATATAATATATTTTGTTTGTTTTATCACCGTTTCATCTAATATAATAAAAGGCTCAAAAACTCAGAGTCTATAAAAGAAAAGTGAAACAAAATATTTTTGTTTAAGTTTTTTAAAGCTTTTATTGCTTGCATAAAATTTATTTTAGTCAATCTGTATTCGATTCAAAGGCTAATAAACTGAGAAATTATGGAAAAAATATTTATTTTAAAACTTGTTTAGCACTTATTATTATAATTAACTTATTGGCAATTAATTGTAAGTAATTTATATTCAATATATGCAATTGACAGCATACTAAATTAAAAACCCATATCTGTATACATATTATTTTAAGTTACTTCACTTTTTTTATTATTTTGTGTTATAAACTTTTAGTGACAAGTTGGTTCAATGCAATTAATAATTGTCAAAATTAATGGGTTTTTTTTTTCTGGGATTAGTGACTTTTTTGCGTAATATTTCTAAAATTCAAATTTTGATATCAATATTCTCGCACAATTTTTTAAACATTGTATGATAATGCTTATTGTGCTAAAAACGTTCAATTTTGTATTTATATATTTAGGTGCCCGTTTATTGCACAGACTCATTGTCTCATTGTAAAGCATTTTCCGCCTTTTCTTAGCTTCAACTTTGTGTGTAAACCAACCATATAGAATATTTTTGATATGCTTAACATCGAATGTCCTATGAAGAAATCTACCTAACATAGAAATATCAACCAAAATTTCATATTTGTATCTTCAATTATGAAAGGCATTCGTATGAATAATTGAAACTATTCTAGTTTGTACAATAAAATATGTTTTTTAAAGCAAAAAAAAGAATTATCCTTAAAATCTAGGTTGACTCAATCTAAGTCTTGTGAATCAGATGAGTGATATATCCTGACCAAATACAGCTTTTTCCTCATGAATTTCGGAATAATTATTTATGTATTGATCCTTTTCCTACTTCAGTAAATTTCAGTACATTGTACTAGTTCACACAAAATTGTTGTCTATAGGAAACTTTTCCACATTTCACTTTATATTTACGCTTCCATTTTGAGAAATCATCTCAAACTTACCTTGATGAATAATAACCCTAAAAATATTGGATTTTCTAATTGCATTTGCTGCAGGATTATACTTCACAATCATAAAAATATTTTGATTAGGTTCATAATATTACACCTATTTGGAGTGATGTCTAATTATTTATCTAAATCAGACAATTCACATTATCGATTACTTCAAACGGGAAGTGAAATGTAACTGACTCGGATAAACCCCATAAATGATGGTTACGTCTTAGTGGAGTTAAGAAACATTAAGATCAATATATTTTTCCAAGTAACAAAATGTAGTTAAAATAGCCTTCAGGAATAAAATTTCTATGAAAGGAAGGATTTTTTCGAAGTTTTACCCCCATTTGATTTGTATAGTTTTGCAGGTAAGCCAAACGACTTAAGTGTTGGACTAACAAAATTAGTTTATCCATTAAAGAAGTGATAATTTACTGATAAAAGCACTTCGCATGCAGGCATGATAGAAGATGAAGATATTTTTCAAATAAAAAGGTTCATTTACAAAAATTTTCATTCGATATCAATGAATTTTTTTGTAGAAAGACGTTTAGTTTTTTTCTATTTTAAGTATAATTTAAAAATAGTCCTCAGTTCTCACCATAAAAGTGTTAAATCCAAGATCAAATCATTCGTTTTCCTTATATCAGTAATATATATATTAAGAAAATTTAAGAAATTGATGCCAAAACTTTAATTTTGTTTCTATAAAATTCTATAATATTCCTTTTCAATTCACAGAATATAAATAAATAATAGGGAAATACATTAAAGATTAAATTTATATATAAGATGATTTAATAAATTAAAATGTTGGGACAAATGGTAGGGTGTTGGATGAGCATCCTTGGGGTTGTGAGTTCGGACTCCAGGGGCGGAAGACCTCCCGTATATGTGGATATATATTGGCCACGTATAATATAGGATCACGTATAAATATACCAGGATCATGTATAAATATATATTGGTCACAATGTTATCGATTCCGAGACAATGACACTCAGGGCACTGGCTCAGAACTGATATTTCTCTAATTCATATCTAAATTACCATCTGTGAATGAGTGAATGAATTACATGAATGAGACCCGTCCCGTAAAGAGAATGGTGAGGCATGAATATCTAGTACGTATACTTAATCCTAGATGGTGTTGCTAAAATAAGACATGCTCTCAGCTCTTAAAATCGGTACCAAATTTATATTCAGCCAGATCGAACATTTTATTTGTAAAATATATAAAACTACATTGACATTTTTTTTTCTTTCCTGATTCTCCAATTGGAACACTCGCACCATATAATATAAAAATAACAAGTGAACATTTATAACACTCGAACTATCAATTTTTGTACTTTTTTTACAAAAGAAGAAATCTACAAACTGCAGGCAGAGTAGTGATATAAGACCAAAAAATCATCCCTTCATCTCGGAAAAAAACAAGGCATCGAAGGATGAGAAAAATTCGTGACCCTCACATTGTGACAGAATATGAAGGATAAGCCATTTTTATTCTCCAAAGTAAACAAAGATGTCCAGACTTTCTTCCAGGCAGTTTATTTACCGCTGTCATTTTTTGTGTGCGTATACGTGTGTGTTCTGTTCTCTGACCCTTGTGAGTGTTTCCGAAACGTTTCTGTCTCCCGCCATTTGTCTTTGAGATTTCGTTATTGATCGGAACGTTGGTCTGTGACATCTCTCCCTAGGGAAAAAAGATAATAAAATTAAGCACTCTAATTTTTCTAATACCGGTTGAAGGGAAGACAGCAAGCAAGGAATAAATGAAAGGGAAAAGAATGGGAATTTGTAGGATTTAATCCTAATTGATATAATCTGGAGAGAAAATATTTAATAACATTTATTAAAGAATGCGAAAAAATCGCCTTCAATAAAGCAAGGATATTTTACAAACTGACAATTTTAGAAGTATAAAATATTGTATTACGCATCAAGAAATGTATAAAGAAATATCTTATCTATTAGGTAAAAGAATTGGTTGACTTATTGAGGAAATTCATTAAAACCAATTGTTTTAAAGATTATTAAAATTCTTATTTTAGTCTTCCATTATAACTGCCAAAGAATGGAGTGTCTAGAATTCCACAAGCATCAATTAAAGTGGGATTATCGAAGTGTAAATTGAAATCGATTGGAATAATCCCACTGTTGGTTACTTACTGATATTGCCTTATAAACTAAATTTTGACATATTTCTTATTTATTTTGAAAATGCTAATCTGTGCCAATGTGATTTTAGGTAAACATTCAAAATAAGGCAATTAATTACATTTAACAGTTGCTATTTTGTATTGGTATAAAAGTTGCTATTTTGTTATTGGTATAAAAGATGCGATTTTTTTATTGGTGTAAAAGATGCTATTTTGTTATAAGTATAAAAGTTTCTATTTTGTGATTGCAATCAATATTGTAACTGAAATATTAAATGGAATGAAACATATCTATTACAGGGTAATGGATTTACATTTGCTGATAATTTTATTTGAGAAATCAATTAAAAATTATAAACATATACACACAATATATAGAAGTTTTGATTTATACCCAAATTTAGGAAGACAAAAATATACATACATTTAACAATGCGGCTGAGTTGCTTCTAGGTAATATTTATTTCATAATGTTGGAAAATGTCTTTTAGATTAAGAAAGAAAAAGTAGCATTAGTTAAGCTATAATTAAATGTAATTATCACTGTATTTTTTGCTTTGAATCATAATGATAAAGACTTTTATTTTCAAAATCTAGTAAATACCAAAAATATTTTTTATTTTGTTCATAAAGCAATGCCTATAAATAAACGAACTGTAGGATTCATAAGTACAATTGATATTTTCAGTACGATAGTCCTATTTCAATCAATATTTAAGGAAAATGTTGCAGACAGTTTCTCTTTATATTCACTCCCTTTGATTTGGCAGCTGTATTGGAAAAGAAAAATAATAATTTTAATGATAGACAATAACAGTTGATTTTATTAAATTTCTTAAATAAACCAAGCATTTATTTTATTCAATGTGCATGTCTATATGGATATATTAAATCTTACGGAAAATCAAAATTATGAAATAATGGTTATAGCTAAAAATAATTCAAACTGCCTTGAATATTAAATATGGATAGTAAAAATTAAAATATAGCTGAAATTTTAGACAAAATTTAAAACAGGCAAATGTTATATAATTTTTTCAAAGAATCTATTTATAAAACACTAGAAGAATTACAATATATTAAATGGAACCTATAGATGTAAGTTTTCTGTTACTGTTCTTAAAGGGTTTGAAAAATTTGTCTTACATGAATTTTTGTTCAATTAATTGTATTTTTAAAACATTTCAAAACTGTTATGAAATTTGTACATTTTATAAAATACTTATTAATTACTCTAATAATTATTATAAGATATAAATGATAAAATCATTTAAATATAGTGGCATATGTATTTATGACAACTATTGTACTTATCCCTACTATAATCTTTCATTTTCTTATAGATACCATTATTTATAAATTATGCTCTTCTTAAAAAGGACAAAATATAAATTTAAAAACAATAGTTAGAGAAACCACAATTTTTGTACTAGAGTGAAAATATTAACTGGCATTCGCGTTATTGGAGTATATTTTTTTTCAATTCCTGATATTATTTAACATTCTTTATGTGTATATTTATTTATATATCCGGTTCAAATATTCATTCGTTAATGATATACTTTTTATTCATCCACTCAAGTGCAAATACAGTTTTTAAAACTTGTAATTGATGACATTTGATGTCGAAAAAGGATTTTTTCCAATTACTAATTCATTGATTAAATTCAATTAATTTTTAATACTTTAAATATAGTTTTAGCAGTTTCCAATTGAAATTAAAATCCACAGGCAGAAGCACAATCAGTAAAATTCAGGGATAATATTATTGTTTAAGTGAAAGTGAAAACAGAATTCAATTCCAACGAAATTTAATTTTTTATACTAAATAATTATTTTTAGTAAGTATTTAAAAAAAAGTAATTAAATATTTTTTTTTTCATTTTTGACCTATGTAATAATTTAATTTAATTTTGTTTATATTGCGTGTTCTGTAAAAGCGCATATAAATCTTTTGGAAAACTTTAAAATACAGAAAAAAAAATCTTAAAAATTTGATATAGTAGCAAAATTTACTTTTTAAAACGAATTCAAAATTATGTGCTCGCCAGTTTTGATTTATTTCAATTATACACTAAATCAGAAATTTGTCTTAATCTCATTTATTTTAAATGCCCAGACATTAAAGTATGCAAATTATGTCGCAGTGTCTACTTTGAATATTATTTGTAATTTATGCTATTTTGCTGAATAATGCTGAATTATGCTAAGTTATTTTGCTGAATAATATTCATGAGAAAGATCTCTTTGGTTACAGATAGAGAGTTCATCTTTAACTTTATTGACATCTAAATAGGTATTTTAACAAAAGGATATTATTTCTTACCCAACTTTATAGGAAGTAGCAATATTCTTACTGCCTTTAAAAAGGAAAAAAAGGATGTTAGGGCAATATAATTTTATTTAAACATTGTCATAATAAGATTACGTGAATCATTTTTATTTGCATAATGTTGTTTTAACTAGAGTCTAAAATTAAGGGGACAATTTTTTTCGAAATTACGGTCCACCTGGAAAGGAATCACTAATAAATCTTATTAATTTTAAGTGGATCAAGGAAAGAAAATTATAATAAAAATATCCAAGCTAAGCTATGTAAGTTTGTTTAAAAAGAAGATAAAAAAATACGTCGCTTTTTATCATATATAGAAAATGAGAAAGAACGAATAATAATTTACTTCATGAAATGTTACATTTGAATGTAATTTATATGTGATGAAGTGAATAAGGGAATCAAAAATGAATTTGGAAAATCTATTCCTTCATTTGCACTAATGACAAAAAACATTTATGAGCTATTTGTTTCTATTTTAAGATGTACTTTTGTAAATTTCATGGAACTTTTTAAAGATATAAATACTATGATTTCGAAAAAAATATATTTTCTTTTTTCAATTGACAAATAAAATGCATTGTAATATCTTAGCATTTTAAACTGCAATGCTAAGACTTTTCGGTTGGCCCTCATGCACTAATTTACACGTATGATTTAAATTTTAATCTATAGATATTGAAGTTGTTTTCCATTGTCATAGAAGTCCACAAAACACAGCTGCAGGAAGATTCGCTTTTACTTGTGATTTTCTAAATATAAGAAAGTAGGTTATCTTCACACACCCACTGCTTTTGATGTACTTTGTTTATGAACACGTTACGTTCCATCTTGGAAACTAGCTTGTACCTGTTGCGTTGCAGAAGAAATAATTCCGAGAATACCACTTGAAATTTAAATTGGCTATCTTGTTTAATTTGGAATGATAAAACGAATGCAGTTTATTTTCTCGTCCACAATAAGTTGAATAATATGAAGGCCACATAAATAAAGCATATTATATTTTTTTCTCTCTGTTATTCAAATATACTTTAGGGTTGATAATACTTTTTACTACTTTTAGGGTTGATAATACTTTTTGCTAATTTTAGGGTTGATAATACTTTTGATAATACCGTCTTCTGAAAAAAAATCTTGTCTATTTGACCCTTGAGCAACGAACATATAACTAGCCATGTTAGAAACATAAATTTTTTGAGTTCAAGGTAATGAGCTGGTATAAAATTGGATGAAAGACAGCGCATAAAGTACGAACAAACAAACAAACAAAAAACTATTTTTAAATTTAAGGTATGAATGTTATACTATGCATGTAAGCTTTGTGGAAGTGCAAGCAAAAAGTTGGAAAAGTTTTATTGCAATGAAGGTACGGCAGTATATAAAACAGGAATAAACAAAAATTCAAGTTTATGTATTCGATATGTATGTATAAAAAATATGGGAATTGCTTACTATTGATTCTTTCAAACTACAATATCAGAAAATAAAGTAATTCAATTATAGCAGCCTTTTATTTAAAAATAACGTTTCAGATATTATTATTAATTGAATTTATCGAATAATATCCTATTTTATCGTGATTGTTGATATGTTTCATATTTCAATTTAATTTAACAGAAATAAATAAGAGTTATTAATTTTCCTAGTACTTTTATAATTAACAAGTAATTAAAGTGTAATAATTGTTATTGACCTAGCATGATTAGCGAATGCGTGTGTGATGTTTCAATTATATAATATGTAATTTATATAAAATCTGAGAGTGAGAAACGATCTAAAATGACTAGATCTTTTCTTGCATTCAAAGCAAAATATATGATACGTATGTCCACAAAAAACTTCCAATGTCATTGTTTGAAATGCTTTTATTATTTCTTTAATTTGAAAAAAATATTATTTAAAATGCCGGGTACACTTTTCTGCGTTGATATATAATTGTACGATCGTCTATTTCTTTATTCGTACACATAAATATTTTCTTTAATAGAAATTATTAATCGAATTATATATTGATATTTCGAATATTCAAAAATATTTTAATATTATCTAGGTATGAAACTTTGATATAAATGAGATGTGACTATTTATGTCAAAAGAATTCCTTGTGATAAAATGCATTTTCATAAGTTTTTTTTCTTTTTAAAATTAAAAATTGAATATATTTTTTTCGAAAGCTAGGGCTTTAACTTTTTTATCTGCCGATTATTATTTATGTCATATTCGTTTAACAAATATTAAATTAGAGAAGCAGGATTAAATTATTATTTTAAATAAATAAAGTAATAACATTGACACTTATCAAGTTTCATTAAAACTAGCACAATGAAAATTCAACTGTATTTAAAAGTTGGGGAAGAAAAAAAAAACTAATTCTTTTAAAACACTTTGTAATTCTTTCAGACGTTATTCCCATTTATTACACATAATTTTCTATTAATGCGTAAGTCTATAAATATCGAAAAAAAGTTTATAGTTGCTAGTAGTTTTTGAAAACCAATTTGTAGCTGAATTCCAAAGCTGAAGATCATAGAATTTCCATGGAATGCCGCTTATTTGCATCAAATATTGAATTGTAATTCAATATGTGCGGGGAGAAAATTTTCATGACATTTCGTCATTTGATAGAAAATAAGATTCATTCAGTAGATGATGACACATACGAAAATAAAAACTTTTAAACTTATATAATGTTTTTAATGCAAATAATTAGCACAAAAATATTGGAAGTTTTTGATTAAATTAAAAGTATTAAAAACGAATTATTTCTAAAATCTTAAATTTATTTTTAATTAAAAATAAAATATCATTCACAAATTACTTTTAAAATAAATATTCGGCATTAAATTATTTGTGTGCGTGTGTGTGTAATTTGTTCAAATTTTGAATCATTGATAAAATACTTTTTATTCATCCACTCGAGTACAAATGCATTTTAAAAAATTTATTGTGGAGGATACTTAATGTTTATATAGTTAATGTTTACAATATTAATTCATTATTTAAATTTAATATATTGTTGATACTTGAAATCAACAGGCAATTAAAACTGAAATCAGCAGGCAGTGGTTCAGTCTATAAAATGCAAGGATTTCAGTATTTTACAAGTGAAAGTGAAAAATGCGAGTTCAAAGCATGCGAAAATCAGCATTTTTTTGATTAATTCATTATTTTATTTTGATATGGTAGAAAAATCTCTATTATATAACATATTTAGCAAGATATAAATTTAAAAATAAATGCTGTCCATGTTGAAGCTTGTAGATCTCTTGAAAAAATAACACCTTTGGGACCACCAGGAACAAACACCTATGAGAGAATTATGCATTTTGTGCAAACTCCATTTCATTATCAAAAAAGAAGAATTATTATTCTTACAATATTCAAACAAATTTCAAAATGTGAGTGCAAAATTATTTTCATAAAATCTAGTTATGTGGTATTTTTTATAGTATCATACTTTCGATTTTTTCTATCATTCATTAATCGAATTTCAAAAAAAATTGCTTATTGCATATTTCTAATGAAAATTTAAGTGATTTGCGTATGTGTATAATAGATCTGTTGAAAGATCAGGGAGTTAAATTTATCAATTTCCATAAATATGCTTTGGAGTATGACAATATGAGGTTCAAAACTATTTTTTAAATAAATTTTATATACAATTACACTAAATTAAATATTAGGAATATTGATAAGATTTTTTTAGGATAAAAAAAGTAAAGATATAAAACTTTAAAAAAACAAAAGATATATCATGGTAAAATTTCATTTTTTTTTCAATGTTGCACAAATATTGTTGTTTGAAGCAACGAATTTAAAACTGTTTTCATTGATTCCAGAAATATTTATATGCCTTATTTTCTTCTACTTTACGAAACAGATAAACATATGTTCTCATTCATTTGTTTTTTCAATTATATAACTTGAGAATATAGGTATAAATCGTTACTTTGTAATTTTAATTTACCATATTTTGAGGAGACTTTCAAAAACATTTTCTAAAAAATTAAGTAATAATTTGTATAAGATGAAACATTATAAAGTCTATACTGTAATTTTCTTTTAGTTTTTTTTTCAATCCAGATATGCTATTCAGGACCTTATTTTTCATGAATAAAATGTCCGCTATCATTCTAGTTATAGAATCAAGTTTTATATAAGTAAAAAAATATGTAATTGTATATAAGGTTACTATATGTTAAATGCTGTGAACATTTATGCTTGCATACATTTAAATCTATAACCTTAACTAAAGATCTGTGTTATATATGCAGTACAGGTACAGGTACATTCAGTACGCAATGATCAGAATAGGTAAAGAAGGTGATCTATATTATTATTGTAAATATTTTCACTGATAATTACAGATAAGTTTTTTTCGTCTATATTGTGTAATAAATTCGACAAAAAATAATTTAAAAAATCTACGAAATTATTATGTTTAACAAGAACAAGATATCGTTAAAGGCGGGCTGTTATAAATAAGAATCAAAGCAAAATATTACGAAATTGGTGAAAATATTAACTCAGGTTTTGGAAAAATATAACTATTTTTTTCTTTCAAATTTGTAGCTAAGGCAACATCCGCCAAACAAAGAAAAATTTATTCTGTATGATAAACCATCTAACATAATGATATATGCCTGTCTTTTATTCGAAATACTGCTTACAATCATCTTGCTTAATTTCTATGGGGAATTCTATTCATTCATTAAGTACTCTAAGTTTTGAAAGTCTTGATAATTCTCGAAACATCTATTGTTACAAAAAGGAAAATTTTCGAAACAATTTCTGAAAAAGGAAAACTTTCAGTTCAGACGAAAACTTTTTTCCTTTGACTTTTACGATTGTGAATCTTAATTGAAATTTAAAATAATGAAGGCACGCATCACTTCTTCCATAGAAGGTTGAGTGAGTAAAGTTTCTTCATATAAAATGAGTAAACTTCTTTTGTAGCACTTAAGGATTTAAAAATTATTTTGAGACATTGAAAAACAAATATGATTTATGCTTGCTTGTTTAAATGCATAGTTAAATATTTCAAATTCATTTTTTTTACTTTTATGTATTCAAATATATTTGTTCATGCATTGAATATGCTCCACCTTTTTGCAAAATTTATTGAATGCTGATGTCTGTATGCTTTTTAGAGGAATCTTCAATAAAATTATAAGCTAATCTTGTATCCCGATGATTTTGAAATATGTTACTGATTTTATGCATCAACATGAATTTTTTCGCAGTATTATTCTCTTCAAGCTATACGTAATTATTAAAGTCTTTCAGCAAGCTATAATAAAGATAAAAAAAACGTAATTGCTTCAAATATTTTTGAAAAAGACATATTTCATTGAGCTGACAAGGGTTTTAAGTTATTCCTTCATTATTACATGATGCCAGGGAACAATTTTAGTTTCGATTTTTTTTATGAATGCTTCGTTTTCAAAAGAGGCAAAAGTTCGTTTTAATTTTGCCGGCTTTACTATTTCCTGACCATAATGGCAATTGAATGCTCTTTGCAATAAACCATTCTTCCGATACTTTTGTTGCATATAAATCAGATGAATCATGCCAAAAAATAATTGAGCGTCTTTGGGAAATAGATCACTGAAGAAAGATGAAAATTTTGGCTCTAGGATAGTGTCAGGGTATTTTCTTGCATTTAATGCCTCATAGATAACCTAAAAGGGACTAATATCGTCTGCTGACACGCATAACTAAATCATAACATAAACTGAGTTCTTCATAGTTGCTTGAATGCAGTCAGAATGTAGATCTTTGTCTATTCTATATCTTACCTATTTTTGCCATCGCTAACAAATAAAAATATGTTTGCTTCATTACTCCATATAACTTATCATCACTGATCATCTCTCCATTTAATGCATTCCATCGAGAATTGTAATCTTTTTAAACGCTGTTGTAAGTTGAGATAAGCATTTTTTCATTTATTTCTATTTCTTATTCCAACATCTAATAATCTTCTGCTGATTATTCTGGCAAAGACATAAATGTCAGTACCATTCAAGTGGCCATCAATGACATTCTTCTATTTTGGAGACAGTCTTTTTATTTTTCTAACATCAGCAGATGCACTTTTATCAGCCCTTTCGTACTTTGGTTTTGATTTAGTTTGTCTCCTGATATCGTAAACAAAATTTTATTACTCCAGATGTAGTGACTTAACCACCAACTAGTATTGCAAATTCAGCATAGGAAAGTTCACATTCATAGAACACAAGAACTTTAGTTCTTTTTCTAAGTGCTGAATGTATTAGTTTATTTGACTTCATTGTTAATTGACTAACTATTAGAAATATTTCCAAAATCCCAATTCTATACAAAAAACTTTAAAAAATTTCTGATTTGTAATTTTATTACATAAGAAACAGTATTCTTGCTAAATAAAAAAAGCCCAATAATGACTTGTTCCAACTTTAAACATGATGTCAATTTCTGTAAACATTTAATAACATTTGATTGCTTGGTTCCTAGAACAAGTCAATTACCAGCAAAGTTAGAGCTTATTTAGTCATATTTAAAGTAATAATAACTTTTTTTTGTGTTTAAATTAATTGAATGTTGATTTTTGTATTGAAATCATTATTTAATTCTGTTTAAAAGGATTTATAAGAGTTTGAAATTTGTGAAATGTAACATTTTTTATAAGCATTCACAGTTAGAAAACATAATGATTTTCAAAACAGTTGAATAAATTGTTATCGATAATCTTTTAAATTATGACTCTGAAAACTTCCTTTATTATAGAGAGTGGTAATAAAACTTTTTCCCATTTACAAGAAAATATAAAATAAGCTATTATTTCTTCAATATATTGTAAAAGTGTTAAAAAACCTTAGAGGGAGTCACTTATATCAGTTTATGTGAGCACCCTTGGTATTACAAAGAATTCCAAAATTATATTTCAGTTTTGTCCGAGTATTGTCCACCATTCTGATTGTCAATTTAGACACATTATCGGTAAAACTGATGTTGGGAGCATCAATGCATATGTAGAATAGCTAGGTAAAACAAAAAACCGTTTCAGGAGCTTCGTGGGATTTTCAAGTTCCAAATAATAATAATAATCGGATGAATGAGTAACATCGGATGAAAGTGATGTCATTGCCACCATTTTCATAACAATGAATTGTGAAATCGCTATTTCCGCATTAGCATCTTTAAGAATAAAAAATTTTGAGAAAATTGATGTTTAATTAGAAATGTGTTACTGCATTTATTCAATGGATCTTTTTTATAATCAGTAAAATACTTTACGACCACTCTGTATAATTAGACAAGTTCGTTTATTAAACTTCTTTTACACAGAAAAATTATTCTTATAGGTTAATCATTATAATGTGTATTTAAATAAAAATACAAAGACAATCATATTAATAATGCTTAATTTTTTCCTCAGGCCAAAAAGCGAAGATAGATCCAATTTATTTACTTTTAGGTTAATTCATTAGCAGCAATTTTTAACCAAGAGCAGCTAAGTATTATATTAATAGGTTACTGGAAAAGCAACGCTTAAAATATATTTCGTAATGTTTTAATATGGAAGTAAGAAAAAAAATAGTAATGGAAAAGTACACTGATTAAAAAAGGGAATAAAAATTCAGATAACTTAAAAGACTTTCATCAAAAAGATAATAAATACAGTACTTATATAATTATAGTATTTATCTTCTTTTTTCTTTCATATTTTCAAAACCACTAATTCTTGCTTCGTTAAAAACTAACTCCAAATAAATTCTATAAATTGACTGGGTTGTGATAAAGAAGGAATAATGTGTTAAGAATAAAGTGTTAATGAAGCTATACTGTTTAAGAATAAAGTGTTAATGAAGCTATAATGTTTAAGAATAAAGTGTTAATAAAGCTATAATGTTTAAAAAATGTTTTTAAGAAAACTTTATTACGTGAAAGTGCACTGATGATTAAAATACAGTATTTTATCATATTGTAGATTATTTTGAAGAAACAATATACTCGCGATGAATTGAACTTTAAAATTTCAGAAGAATATTATATATTAAACGAATATTATATTGTTGATAAACCACTGCAATACTTAAAGTCATTTTTCTTGTGCATCACCAAATGGATTTATTCTTTTAAAAGGTAATTAATCTGTAATACAGAGGGGATTAAAGAGTTTAATATAGTTGTTTATAAAGCTCCGATTTAAAGCTCTAGTTTTATTATTTAATTTTGTGTTCAAATGCAGCGGTACATCATCTTGTAGATCGTTCTTAATATATTAAGAAAGAAAAAATCTTTGAAGTTACTAAAGAATGTTATAAGGTCGTATAAAGAAGGAACTAAAATAACCAAAGTCAGAGGTTTTATACCCACAATATAATTGGTCATTAATATTGGGGGATATAATGACTGCCATAATAATTATCTATTTATTTCCTTTGTAGAAATCGGCATTACTTTCAAGAAACGTACGCCAATATATTTCAACAATCAATGTATTCTTTTCAGTACTAATTTTGTGGTAACATAAACGGTGCAGTTTACCTATTTTCTTTATAATCATTTGCATCAAAATACCAGGCTAATGTCTGTATTTCAAAGAAATAGTAAGGGAATCTGTTGCACCAGGAAGTTTGTGTACCCCAAACCATAAATCTGTAACAAGGTTTGACTGGCAACCTTGTTGCAAGCAATTAAATTATCTCAAGCAATATCTGTACTTCGTAAAAAAATCTATAATATATTTTTACTCAAATATTGAAAAGAAATTATAAGAAATTATTTTCCTTGTATAGAAATGCATTTTCAAAACTATATTTCATTATTTAGAAACCTCAAGAATTCTCAGAAGACTGCCTGTATATTCTTGTTTTTTTAGCTGTATAAATTAATACTAAAAGTTTGTGTTTTTCCCGAGTTAAAAATTAATCTTAAAATATTTTTCATTGTTTTAGCTTCAAAATATCACATCTTGTTCTATGATTTAAAAAAAAAACGCTAGCTATATTATATAATTATTAAATTTGTTTTTTTTAGATTATAATGCCATACCATAGTACTAGAAAAGAGTAACGAAACTATTGATCATGACGTTAAAAGCAAGATGCAGTTGCGCTTATACGTATCGAAGAAGAGAAGAAAATCTAAAACAGAGATTCATTAAAAAAATTTTATTTTAATAAATTTGCAAAATAAAAATCGAAATATACTGATCAATACGATCCTTGCAAAATTTTTAGAAAACCGAGATTTATGTGACATGATTATTTACACAGAATAGTAAAGATACGCTGCAGATTTGAATGAAAAAACTTATTCGAAATTTAGTTTGTTTAATTGCTGTGATCCAGACTTATCAATTGAAAAAAAAAAAAAAAAAAAAAAAACCCTGTTGAACCATAATTGTCACAAACAAGAAAATTATCCATATAAAGTCAGAAACGTTTGCTGAGGGTGTGAACTTATAATAACCCCCATTTTTATAATGTTCTTGTAAAACTTCAATTTTAACTATTCAGATTGATTCTGCTCAGTTTCAGTTGCATTTGAAGTAGGAACAAAGCATGATGAACGACTTTATAGATGACATTATGAACCAAGTCATAAAGCTAAATTGTACCATATATCTCTTTGCAACTTATAGTTATTGCTTTAATTATACTTCGTTATCTTCTTGTTTATACTTTTACTACTTACAACGTATTTGAATAATATATGGAATAATTTCGGACAACCACTAATCAATCGACCATTTAATTTGTGAGTGTAAATGTATGTATTGATTCTTGAAGCCATGTTTCACCTTCATTCGACTTATTACGCAGTAAATGATCAAATTCTGCCGATGTAAAAGGCAACTGAATAAGTAAATGATTAAATCCAACATGAAAGGAAGTAGCTATTTGATGTATTACATCCTTTGGTTTGAAATACCTATGGCCATTGTTAATTATTTTTTCTTTCAGTCATAGTTAAGTTACGATTTTATTGGGCATTTGGTTATAAAATGAAATATAATAAAGTTGTTTGAAGAATATATACACAGTTTAAATAAAATCGCTATTGTATTATATTGGATTTATTATTATTATTTTTTATTTTTATTATAACGGAATAATTAGATTTATCAAGATTTGGGGAAATTATTTCGATACAACCAAAAACTGTTACTTAGTCTTTTATTAGCTAATAATGAGGCTACAATCAAAATAATAAATGTAAGTATATTTTTATCTTTAAATTGCTGCAAAACACATTCGTATGCGGCATTTTTGTGGAATTATCCCAGGAAAAAAATGAAATCTCATGCAGCTTTTAATTCATATGAAACCAAATAATCGAATGCTTTAAATTGATCATTCTCTTTTTTAACACTCGTTGGTTAGAAAGTTAAATGAGTTAACATTAGGTCACAGAAACAACTTCTTAGACAAACATACATCAACAGATAAAACACATCATTGATATTAAACAAAGTCAAAGGAAAATTCAATGTGATTAGTGGCATCTCAACAAATATTTTATAGTTTATTAATCCAAGCATTTCTAATATTACACCAGCTAGCTGTGTTGTAAAGTAATTGAAAAGCACCAGAAATTAAAATAAAACAACAACAACATTGTTTCAAAATTTGAAATTCCTATCTTCCAAACTACATTTATGCATAATTTTGTAGCCCTATGCCTAAATATCAATTCTGTATATGTACATGATTTCCTTTTACATTAGCAATAATGTAATTGAATTATTTAGTAGTGCATTATTGCCAAAAATGTATTTCATAAATAGCTGAAATTTTTAAAAAAAATCCATGTTTTATCTTTTGCCCCCATTTGAGAATATAATTCAAATGGAAACAATATTCAGCCAATATTCCAATAAATGTGATGTATTCCGTTTAAAAAAGATACCATGATGAATTGATCATGTTATTCAAACTGCTACATCTTCATCGATCTCAAAGTTAAATGCTATAATCCATCAACATTAAGCTTTTACAAGACAACGACATTAGAAAAGCTGTTTTCTTTCAATTTTATTTAACAGATTAAAGTGTCAAACGCATTTATTGCAAGTGCCTAACTTACCATGAAATTTAAAAATCCGAAGGGATTTCGGAGATTTACTGAAAGAAAAAAAAATCGGTACCATCGAATTATTGAAAGACTTCTTTCTTAAAATGAAAGAAAAGAAAAACGTAGGATTTTAACAGTTGTTTCGCGCATCTTTTTATTTCAAGCTTTTGATTTGCAGTAGAGCTATGAAAATTTCTCATTGAAAATAATTTTTTATAACAATTGGATTAAATATTAAAGACACTTTTCCATTTAAAGATTTAAAAAATAGAAATGATGATATTTTGAAAGAGTGTTACATAGACACAGGATTCGCATTTTCAATTATATGAATTTTCTAGAGATAGTTTTTAAATTTACAAATAAACACAAAATGAGTGATAAAAAATAGAAAGTTGTTTTTAGGCTTTTATGAAATCCCTATGAAAATGCGAAGATTAATAAAAAAAGTGAATTCTTCTGCTATAAAAATAAAAGAAAAATTTTTTTTTAATAATTTTATTTATATTATTAAGCTCCATGCTAAATAAACTTTTCGACTAGGTTACTGTCATTATTCAAACATTTTTAATCAAGTATTGATTGATATGCCTTTTAATAAGGCATTGAAAGAATATCCCAATGTCTAATGGAAAGAAAAATCATCGAATATGAATCAAGGGAGTAGTGATCTCTAGTTCTGTAGAAGTCAATTGATGTTATTCCTTCTTGCCTAGTTGTCAACAAATTGCCAAACATGTGATAGTTTGAATTTCGTAATTGAGTTGAAGTAATATAATATTTGTATCATTGAAATGCGGATAAATTTTAGGTTTTTACATTTACTTCCACACACAAAAGAAGAATCACCACTTTACTTTCGGATTTCACTTTTTAAATTAGTAATATTGTCAAAAATTCTGCATAGCTGATTATTAGACAAAATAATATTGCCGCCTGAAAGCCATACAATAAATATGACACATAAATGTTTGAAATATTTCCGCAAAATTTTATATCAAAAGTCTTTAAGAAGCAATGCAGTTAATTGTTTGGCTTTCATACGTATTTTATTTATCGAGATAGTTCAACGTATAAATTTCGAATCATAATTTTTAACATATTTTATTGAAATGTAAGCTAATTTATTATAGTGCCAATCAGCCCCAAGAAACAGTTTTAATTCTCTATCAACTGCGAATAAAAATACTATTGGCCTTCTTATTATCGTTATATTTTAGGCAAGATGCTTATTTATATTAATTGCGTTGATTTCTGACATATTATTATTATTATTATTATTATATGTAAGAGATATGAAACATAATGGATCATAAGTTTCCATTATGAAACTCGTAATGAAAACTCATAAAGAGCATAAAAAGATGTTCTTTATCCCGTCCTCTCTTTATCCATTTGCTTTATCCGCTTTCCTCCGTCTGTTATTTGATGAAATTGTTACATATATCTCTACTACAAAAAAAACTACTCCAAAAATAAACGAGGAAATCGCAAGATGCATTAAATTTATGAGGCTATATATAATTGCATTACATCTTTTGTGAATGATAAGAATCGTTCAATAATCATAATAGTATCTTTTGAAATTACTGTTTCTAATTTTGCAAATAGTTTCTAATTTCAAAATTTCCTTTTTAACTTATCTTACTTGCTCAATTAAGTTTTTCTTCGTTATTTCAGAATATTTTGAACAGATGTAATTTTTCTGAACGCACTTTATGCAAATATATGTTGAATATCGCTTCGTAAATATGTAAAAATTTAACAAATTACATTTTAACATCATTATTCAGCATTTTTACTGTGTATATATTTACATTTTTATTTTATATTTACTTAAGTATGTTGTGTCAATATCTTGAACATTTTAATTATTGGGTAGTTGAATTAGTTCTTGCTGTTTTCTAACCTATATCGTTACCAGAACTGAACTCGTTAGTTTATGATAGTGACGTACATATTTACAAGCACTATCGTAAGCTTGAAATTAAGTGTATGCTATTTCGAGGAAGTGCAAGCAGCATTCAATTAAATGTTGAATAATTCATACAATTCATAAACAAATGTATTTTTCTTTGCATTAAATATGTCAAATTTTTTGTGAAAAACGAGTATTTGCGGAAAATTTTTCTGCACTACTTTAAGCAAAAAAAAAAAAAAAAAAAAGAAAAGAACAAAAAACCCTGCAGATCAAGGTTGCAGACTTTTTGTTGAGACTTACGGTGACCATGCTGTGTGTGAAACAACTTGGATTGATTTAGACGCATTAAAAATATTGATTTTGATCTTGACGACAAAGAAACGAAGAAGTTTGATGACGAAAGATTGTAACTGTGAATTCAGCCAGAGTTTGGCATGGTAACATGCCAAATGCTTGCTGAATTTGCAGATTCATTAGAAGATAATCACATAACAGTTTTGAAATGTTTGAAAACACCAGGAACGATTCAAAATCAAAGTCATTGGTTGCCGTACGAGTTGAATCAGAGAGACATCAAAAGGTGTCTTTTCAAATGACAACAACCGCTTCAACGACAGAAAATGAAGGGAATTTTGTATCGAATCGAAAATGTCAATGAAAAATGGATACACTATGATAACATGAAGCATAGAACACCGGCCATGCATCAACATCTTCAACAAAGCCGAATATCCATGGTTCCAAGCTTCTGCTCTGTATTTGATGGGATCAGCTGTGTATAGTTTATTTTGAACTGTTGAAAACAAATGAAACCATCACGTTAGATCACTATAGGCAGCAACTGGAGCAATTATGACCAGCATTCAAGGGCAAAACGCTGATATTCGAGCTCAGGCACAACGTCATTTTGCAACATAACAATGTTCAGCCTCATTTTGCTAAACCGATGAAAACCTTCTTGCTAACGCTTAAAAGGGGAATCGGGAAATCCTATCCCAACCGCAGCAGTTATGAAGATGCCAAAAATTGGGTCAACTCTCAAATGGCCTCAAAAGACGTGTCGTTTTTTCGATGTAAAATACAAATACCGCAAAACATATTTTAAAAATAAATTATTAATTTTTACAAAAAAAAAAAAAAAAAAAAAAAAAAAAAAAAAAAAACACAGCGAGAAGTTATTCAACATTCCATAATAATGTATTGTTCACAGAAATATATATCTTACATATTTCTGTAGGAAGATAGATAAGCATAATTTTCAAATTATGCTTATCTATCTGAAAATCTAATATGGTAGAATTAAAGAAATGTAATTAATTATTTCTTTATTCAGATTCTTAAGGCATAAATTTAATATAATTATATCTTTATTCTTATGACATTAAAAATACTTCTTATTTTAACCATTGCAAAATTTAGTGTTGTTTGTATTCGCATCTTTCAAATTAAAGCTAGATAAATAACTGACAAACAGCAAATTTTATTCAAAATAATAAATAAAATAATTTGGGCATTTACTAGGTCAACGATCAGTCATTCCTCTTTTATTTCAAAATTACATGCATAGATACTTATATTATTGAGACGTATATTGAGAAGTCTTACTTAAGTACTTAGATTGTATTGGAATCTATCTATCCCAATTACCAAGTTGAACGAATTTATTATGTACTGAACTTTTGAACACAAAAATATAAGAACTGATCGAAGAAAAAGTTTACAAGCAACAGTATTTCGAAAGTAGAAGCTGTAGATGATTACATTGTCACCCAGAGTGGAAACAGATGATTGTAGTTGTCTTAGACCAGTTTTTCGAGTAGATTGTGTTGAAACTGCAACCTGAAACAGCGACAGTAATGACAAGGCGCCGTGAAAAGTGATATGGTTTCTGTGATTGAAGAATATGCTCCCATCTGGCATTCACTGACAAATCGTTCAAGTGTACTGGGAGCAATGAGTTGACAACAGGTGGCGAAATGGAGTCGTTCTTTTGAAGCGGATAGAAAGATTACAGGAAATGTTTTGGTGGGAAGCTTGGAAATACTATCCCCATACAGCCTTTGTCCAACCAAGTAATAGTTGCCAGTAACTATTTCCTTATCCCAGCTTTGAAGAAATACTTATCCTAAATCAGATTCATATCAGACTGTGATATTCAAAAGGTGCTGAAAACTGGCACAATAGCCAGAGACCTGATTATTACCAAGACAGGTTAAACAAATTGCTTCAACAGGTTTGTTTATTATGTAAAGAAGTGACCGCCGCATAGGCATATTTAATTTCCATTTGTATACTGTGTCTATTGCTGACAAAGTATATGTTCTTTGCTTTGCAAACTTTTTTTGGATCACCCTTCTTAAATAGTTAAGTGGTTAAGGAATTTTTTGCGTTTAGATTTTCAAATTAGATACTCATATAAACATAACTTTTACAATTACCTCATATTCACTTTCTTAATACAATATTTAAAAAAAAAATGAAATAAAAGTAAGACATAATGGTGGACCATATCTACTTACATTACTAGTTGTTTCACTTTACATTTTCATTAAACTGAATTGCAATTTATTAATATCCAGATCTGAAATGTGATTATGCTCAAATATATTATTGTATCTCAGCATTATCAATTATGTCACTTTTAACCCTTATAAAATTTTATAGTTTTTGAAAATGTTTAAATACGGAAATAATTTTTATGCCATTAAATTTATTTAAAATATAATTCTAAACTCAAATATATTATTTCTTTCAAAACATATTTTATATAATCTTTTCTGAATGTAAATAAAATAATTTATTATCTGTAAGCAAATTTTTGTAATTCTTAATCAAATGAAATAAAAAAATGGCTTGGCAAAAATATAATACTGTTGAAAAATTAGGACCATGCATGGCCTTGTGTACATTTGCATGGGACTTTGACCGATTTTTTTATATCAGGAGTTTACCTTAACATTTCGTAGATGATTGTGTTGTGTTGAAAAATATCATAGCAGAAAAATATCTCCATTTACCTATAAATGATGTAAAAAATATCAGTACTCACAGACTGCAAATTTCAAATTTAAATTTCGTTTTTTTTTTGTATAACTGAGTAAACTTTCTCAAAGTAGAAAGCTTTTTAACCATCTTAAGTATATTTTTTTTTCTTCCAATCTGAATAATAAAGCGAAAGATTCCCTTGAGAATGTATCCCACAAAAATCGAAGAAAGTTTTACAATTTTTTAACTTTGGAACGAAAGCAACATTTCCTAACAAAGGAGAACTTTGTTTCAGAAGGCTGACGATCAAGTCTAATAATAAGTTTCCTTCTTTTGTTCGATCTCATAAATGTTGCACAAGGTCGTTTCCCCTCTTCATTCACTAAGGATTTAAAAAAAAAAATCCTCTGACGCTTTTGTCAATAAATCATGCCAGCAATTTCTGAAAGTTGGAATTTTCTGTGATCTTCCGTTTCTTTTGCTGCAAAGAGTGTAAATTTCGAAAGAATAAAGAGAAAAAAAATGCGATGTTTCAAGGATCATTTGCCGGGTAACTTTTTCTTCGCCTTTATCATATATTACTCATAGATCCTTAAAGCGAAAATAAGAAGTGTTACCTTTCCACATTGAAAGTTCAATAAAAAAGATTTATTCGAGAACACTGAAGTAGATTCCGTAAATAAAATGATTTAAAGTGTATTGGAAACAAAGGGGAATATTTTGGGAATATCGATAATAACAAAGGGAAGTTATTGTGTCTGAAAGAGTCTCAAAATTAATTTTTTATTGCCTTCGTACATGCGTTCACATAACTAGAGCAGAGTGTTTTATGTTTGACCGATTATTAGTAATAGGTTTTTATTGACTTCCCATTTAAGTCCATAAAACTGAGGAAATATATTCTACGTCTTTATCACAGATTACTTAAGATCAGAAAAGCGAAAATAAGAAAACAAGTATTAGATTTCCTTGCTGAAAGTTCAATAAAGAGATTTATTTCATAATATCGATGTGAATTCCTTGAGTAAAATGATTTAAAGTGTATTGGAAACAAATTGCAACATTTTGGGAATATCGATAATATTGTGCCTTTATTATGTCATCGTGCATTTGATCAATTTCCAAAAATAATTTTTAGTATCGTATATGAGTTCACCTAACTCGAGGAGAGTATTTTATGTTTGATAAATTATCAGTAATGATTTTATATCAACTTTGCAGGTAAGTTCATAAAACTAAGAAAAATTGTTCTTTTTCTGATAATTTATCAGTATTAATTTTTATTTACTCCTTATATAATTTCACAACTGTGTGCAGCCACTGATTTTAACTTTGTTTTATATTGCATTTATTATTATATTTAAAAAAACCAGTATTTTAAAAAGAAATTCGTAAAATTTGTTAAACGATATTCAAAGATATGATACTCTTCGTTTCAGTATTCTGAGGCGAAAGCTTTTTGACAATTCTACCCAAATAAGCTGAGAGACGCAGAAGGATGAGCGCACTTCCGGAATTTTTCGTCATTCTTTGGCCTTCATTTTCAGTCTATTAGATACTTTCTGACTAATGTTTTCGTATCGTTTCTGAGTGTATTATTTTAATTCAGTCCACGAGTAATCCGTTTTAATTTCATTGTTAAATGTAAAAATTTTCTCCTTTCAACTTTCCTTTCACATATATTTTGATGGATTAAACCCATCCCCACGCATGCGTAAAAGCGCGGAGTGATTTAAAATTCATTGTTAAGCAATATATCGTTATATCTTTGTTCCGTATATATAAAAAAAAACATATATGGCAATATGAATTGTCCTGGGATAAAGCATTAAAACAGTTATTTTTAATTCAAGTACAAATTCTTATATATTGAAATAAATTATTTACCATACTTCGTAGTTTTTATTAGGTTATTCCATCAAAAATGTATGATTCAATATTAATATGTAATAAGATATATCTCTACCGACCATTATAATTTGAAAAAAAAAAAATACTTTCCGAATTATTTAGTTTAGTTTTACAACTATTTCAGTGGTCTATTTTGATAATTATAGCCGAAAACCAAAATAATTATGCTAGATAAATTTATTTGTCTCTTATACTGAATTAAAAAAACATGCTTTCAGAAATAAAAGAAAAGAAAAAAGAATTTTAAATTAATTTTCTAGGATGCCTTGAATAGCATTTTGATCAAATGATAACTAATATAATAATGGTATCCAAATGCATTAAAGTATTAGTTTGCATTAAAATAATTGTCGAATCTAACATGACTGCAACCTGTAAACTGATCTTTAGCTTGAATTTCAGCATTTATTTACCATTATTTGCCTTTTGAATTATAATTTATGCAGTTTTTTATGTATTAAAAATTAAGTGAATTGATTCAAATATAAATGAACTGCATTTTATTATCAGTGATGGGATACTTTTGTTTTCATGGAAGTCGTTTTTAGATGAGACGATTGCAATTCCTAAGGGTCATCATAGATTTTTTTTAATTCTTGATTTCAATTGCTTTTTGTAATGGCGTTTATTTAAATCGATAAATAAATAAATAAAATAATAGCATGATGATCCATTAAAATAATACTTTCAATACAAAAATTTAAGTAAAAAAATGCTTAATAATGTATAAAAGACGTCTATATATAAAATACTTGCAGATAAATATTTCCATCTTATTATTTTAGATAAGTGCCTATTAAAATTATAAATCCAATAATTTAATTTAATTTTATAACTAGTTATATTTATTCTAACATCAAAATATTGATAAATTTAGTTAGCTAAGATTTTTTTTAAAAATGTGATGGAAAACGTCTGCAATGAAAAATCTATATAATTCAATACGTTTCAGTTATTTTGTAGATGTATCCAGGAGCTAAGTTCCTTTAAGGAGTTAAAAAGAGAGACTATTATCAAAATTGTATAATGAAACATAATGTCTAGGTTATATTATAACAGAATCGCCGTCGTTGTTGAAACATTTATCATAGCTGTATATGAGTTTTAATATGGCTTTGTCATAAAAAATACACCACATTTTATCATCAATATTTCAATGATTTCCTATGCATTAATGTGATTTCTTCCATAAAATTATAAATTATGGTGATAATATACAATAAATTATGTGTGAGACGTAAAGTTTTATTAAATACTAATTAAAATGTATTTTATAAACAATTCAATAAAATTTTGTTTTAATACTACTAACGGGACTTGATTATAAACTCGAAAATAAAACTAAGTTATCACAATTTTTCTAATATTAATATTTAAATTAAAGATTAAAAATTTGAAGTAATCAAAATGTTTCCTTTTGAGTACTCTCTTTACAAAACATGTTTATAGTTTAAAAATTATTTAAAATAAGATAATAAATGGGAACCAAGCGTTATCCGCATTAAACATGAATTTCCTCTCAAACAATCTCGCAAAAGCAATTTAATATTAGAAGTTGCTGATTTCATCTGTATTAACAGTTTTCGCCTGCCTTTTACTAAGGAGGGATTTTATAGTTATAATAAAATAAATTAATTAAAAGAAAACACAAAGGCAATCATATGTATATTCCATTCACATTCATAAACATTTTGGTCTCACGGAGGGTCTCACATATTCCATGCCATCAACTAATTTTGAAAAAACTGGGTATCAAAAACTTGAAGGTGTCGGATATCAGTTTGTGGGATGGAGATCCATGCCTGTTGCACTTGGGCGGTCAATGCAGGGACGGTTAATGCTGGTTATGGATGACACTGGAGTTATGAGGTATGAGGACGAGCGTTATCCTGTTGGAAAATAATCTCTTGAATGCTGTTCATGAATGGCCGCACAACCGGTTGTATCACTAGACTGACGTATAAATTTGCAGTCTGGGTGCGTGGTATAAGACTGGTTCTGCGACCAAGTCAGAACCAGTTTTCATCAGAAAACACAACAGATATCCACTCCGTCCTCCAATGAGCTCAGCTTGACATCACTCACGTCACAAACGAAAGTGGTTTGGAGTCAGTGGAATGCACTGTGCAGGGCGTCTGGCTCGGAGCTGTCCTTGAAGTAACCGATTTGTAACAGATCGTTGTGGTGCCAACTGCAACTCGAATTTCAGTTGCAGACTCAGTACGATTAGCCAGAGCCATACGCCGAATACGACGGTCTTCCCTTTCAGTAGTACCACGTGGCCACCCGGAACTTGGTCTTCTTGAGGCAGTACCTTCCCTTGACCACTGCCGCTAATACTCATGCACAGTGGATACATTCCTGCCAAGTGTTTCAGCAATATCGCGGAAAGAAAACCCACCTTCTCGTAGCCCTATAACACGACCTCTTTCAAACTCAGTGAGCTGTTGATAATGGCTTCTTCGTCTTCTCAGAGGCATCCTTGACTAACATTAACCCATTACGTCAAATATCATCTGTAAATAACGATCACGAACCTTACAGTGCCTTTTTAAATCAAACCTCATTTGCATGTTCATAGTGTCGCTACTAGCGCCACACTAACACGCGTAGCTCGAAATTTGAATCGACGTCATCTTTCAGATGTATAAACACGCCTACCAAATTTCGTTTATCTAGCACAGCTCCTTCCTAGTGTTGGGATTTTTTTTTCAACAGTGTACATTATTTTTAATTTATTTGTGTTTTTTTTCAGAATGAAATATGTTATTTTGCTTTACATGGATTTCATTTAAAGAAAAGTGATTTCGAGTGTTTCTCATTCCGAGTTAGGTTTTCATTTACGCAAGGTCCGACTTTACAAAAATTAAATTAAATTAGGTCAAGATTAAACGTGCGCGGTAAAATTTGAAACAATCATTTAACAGAATTGCTTATAATAACAATAACTGCGTTTCCTTGAATTGTTTTTAGAAACTAACAGAAAATTGTATAAATTCTGTATAAAAAAACTTATTTTAGCAATATTAAATGAAAAGTTAATGAATTCCTTTAAATAGGAATAGTTCATGTCTTAACACAACACTGCAAGTTCATTATAATTAATAAAAACCGTTTTATATATGTATATTACATTATAATTTTTGCAAGTAATAATGGTTTGCCTTTTTCTTAGTGAAATTAAACGACTTTTAAATTGAACAATTATTAGTAACTTCATATTCAAAGTTAATTTATCTCAACGAATTTCTTTACATTTCCAATGTTTTGAATGTTTTATATATATATAAAATATTGGTCTTGAATGTCTGTTAAACCATTTTCTTTAAATGTTTGAATTGGAATAATTTAAATAATATTAACATATTTAATACGTTAATATTGGTTAATTTTTATGAATTAATCTGTATTTTAAGGTTAAAGTGTTGAAATAAGTGTCATTACTTATTTTAACTAAATATACTTTTCATTTTTAACTATTGAATTTGCTGTAAATTATTAACTAATATCATTAGGACAGAAACATTTATTGCCATAGTACAAGTGTTGTTCTGCTAATTATATAATCCTTCTAAGGAAAAGAGGAACAAATAAATAAAACATTTTAGCAATTTTCACATTTAAATATAAAAAAATTTTGGAAATTTCTACACAATTCAATGCCTTGATAGCTAATTTTTCAGAATGATCATGATTATATATCCTAACATTATAAATTAAGCATAAATTAAATTGTTTCATCTGTAAATATATTGACTACTAGTTTCATTAAGCTATATAGATGGCACAAGGTTTGCTCCTTTCGATGAGATTGAAAAATATTTCACATGCATTTTTCACGGAACTAATTGAATTTATTGCCATTATTGCCAAAATTAATGAGCTGTATATACATAATTATATTTCTTTTTTTCATTCTCTTTCTTGCTTATGATTATAGCCAGGTATCAAATTCCGGACTATATTTGTATTTGGAAGCCTTAGAATGCCAGTACAATGAAAACGAATAATTTTTTAAAAAAAAATTCAATTCTTACTTCTGTTAACAATACATTTAGGTAAAAAAAAACTATTATCAAAAAATTATTGATATTTGCAAGAATTGAACTCACATTCTATTTAAGTGAAAAATATTAAAATTCCTCGCATTTTAAAGATTGAGCTACTACCTGTTGATTTATGTCTTTACATTACATTATAGTCATTACAAACTGCTCAAACTCTTTTTAAAGTATTAAAAAATAAATTAATTTTAATAAACTAATTAATACTTTTTTTAAAAAAATACATTATTAACATCGAGTGTCATCCACTACAAGTTTAAAAAATGAATTTGAATTTGAGTGGATGAATAAAAAGTATTTTATTAATGATTGAAAATTTTAACAACATATATAAATAATCATATGTAGGGGGAGTGGGAACTAATAGAAGGAATCGAATGATTAATTTTAACGATTGAAAATGATTTTAATTAATCTCGAAAAGCTACCTAATAGGTTAAATATTAAAACTATTAACTGTTATATGCAATTAATGTTAAAAGAGTCTTAATCTTCGAAGACAAAATAGATTTATAAAATTTTGCTGACTCATAAAATTTCTTTATAGTCTCAGACAACGTCTCTGATCATCATATATCCATATATTTGACGTGATGTGGTGAAAGATAATGCGATTACAGTTTTCTAGAAAAAATTTACTGCTCACTGCCTTCCTATGTCAGCTGTTTAAAGTTGATTTGACAAAAAAATTTAAAAAAAATAGTAAGCTATAATAATAGATGACAGATTTTGTAGTTAAATTTGGAAAACAAATCCCGTCTTATTCTATTTATTAATAAATGAATGATTAGCTTAAATGTATGAATGAATGTATAAATGAATGTTTAACTTAAATAGAGTACTTGAGAATGCCACATATCCTCTAGTAGCCAACAAGTATTAATAGTTTTTCTATACTAATAATGCACACTCGATATTATTATTGCTTTTCAAAGTTAATAATAAATCTTGAATGCTAAAAGCTTCTTAGGGTTAAAAATAACATTTTCTCAAATAATTACTTCATATTTTTTTCTCAATCTACATGATAGTCTGCTCTCATCTGTTGGGCAGAGGAGACAAATGACCAGATTATCACGTAAGCATGTCAATGACAGGAAAGAAAATTTTGTGATCCTTACATAGAGCTGGCAAATGACAGTATGACCATTTTTTATGATTTGAAAGCTAGGAACAGATAGCAGAACCTTTTTCTGCTCGGTTTATTTGACAATATAATGTTATTTTCTCGAAAATTTCATCTCTCAGCCATGCAAATAATAACATCATTGTTCTTCGGCAGCTGTATTTGAGATGCATTATAACAATTAATTTTGTCTACATTATCAAGTGCTTGAAATTACTATAGATAATAAAGTTATTTTATTTGAAGTTAGTAATTGTATAATTGGAGTAAATTACCTTAAATAAGTTTAAAACTTTATTTTTCATGAAATTTTAAGTAAAGGAAATAAAAGAGATCTTGGACTTAAAACAAAATTCTTTATGTAAAAATTAATATTTTTTTCAATTTTTGTGAAATAAATTTGAATGCTATTTTAGTTAATTTACAGTGCTTTATTCACGAAATTTTTACTATACTTGAAGGTAATAAATAAAGCTTTGAATAATGTCCTAAATAGCAGTCATTTCATGAATAAAGCAAGGAATAATTCACTGTAGAGCATTCAGTTCATGAATAAATCATTGAATAATGCCCTGGATAGCATTCATTTCATGAATAAAGCAAGGAATAATTCACTGTAGAGCATTCAATTCATGAATAAATCATTGAATAATGCCCTGGATAGCATTCAATTCATTAATAAAATTTTGAGTTACGTTCTGGTTAATATTCAGCTGATGAATTAAGCGCTGAATAATCTCCTGGATTACATTCAATTTAGAGAAGGGGAAAAAAGTTTTAGTAGCGCCATCTGAAGTGATGGCAGTTTGAAGCAGAGTGGATTTGAAACCGAGTAGATTGCATTAATATTTTTTTTATCGATTATGTCCAAACAGATGGTCAGAGGACAGAAACCAACGTTTGATGACCTACAACTAGAAGTTAAAGGATTTGATACAAACCCAAAGATGGTTTAGATCAATTTAGTTATAATAACGTCACCTTTTCAAAGCAATACTAGGGATATTTTGGGGTCAACCTCGTAATTTTCTTTCGCTTTCGGACGACAAATGAATTGTATCCTCTCCATTTCCACATCACACAAGCTGAAGGGCATTTGGCCTGAAAGGATTCCGTGTGCACAAGACCGTTTACATGACGGCTCTTAGCTGGAATTGGGTCTCGAACTTGAAATTTTCCGGTTCCGAAGCCGAGACCTTACCACCAGCCCAGTGGCCTTTGCAGAAGTAATATATTCAAAGTAGTGTTTGGGTTGAGCAACTGGTTAATTTGTTTTCCTTATCATTTTAAGTGTATAGTAAATCAATTGCCTCACTTAACTCCTCTTAAATACTATTCGGTTTTCTGAATTCGTGATGCAAGTGCTATATAAAAACTTTGTTTTTGGAATAAATATTATTTTAAGTAAGAATATTTATTTTCATTAACTTGTTAATATTTTAATCTAGAAATTCCAGGGATTTGGTAAATTTAGCAAACTCAATAACGTTTGGAATTTATGTATATTAGAAAATCAGAAATGGTTTCTGAAACAGATAAAATGCAAAGGTGTCTTAAGGTGAAAGCTTATTATATGCATAGCAGACGAATAGAATATTCTCTACCTATTGAAAGGGAGAACTTTTTAAATTTTTACTGTCTGGCACCGAGAAAACTTTTCTAAGAATATTTTTCTTTTCATTTAAGATTCCTTTCTAAGAGGATTTTATATAAGGAAATTTTATTTTATCTTTAAAAGTACATCGGTCCATAAAATTTTCCCAAAAGTTAGCATCAAGATAGGAAAATTAGTATGTACTAAAACTCTAATTGTCCTCTAGTTGTTACTACTCTTAAATCTAGTTGTTTTTCTTTTATTCTTATCTCGTATTATCTAGGAAAACTCTGACTATGAATGATTCAGTTTTAGATTTCAATTCCAGATGCAGAATTCTGTTTTTAGTTCCTTATGATGGCAATGGTTTTAAATTTAATATAAACAATAATAAAAGACATTTTCTTCTAACAAAAATATAATTTGTTGTATAACACATGATTTCCGAATTTCGATATTGCATATAAATTAAACTAAATGAAACCTTAATACAACATTTAAAGTTTGTATTCCTAAATTTCGATATTTATTATTAAGGTTTAAATATTAAGATTTTGAAATAATATTATTTAGTTATATTTGGTTGTATTTTAAATAGATTTCGTATCATGTTATGATGTTTTCGTTTAAATGAAAGTAATTAAAATGTTCTGCAACAATTATAATTTTTCCTTTCACATGTATTGCAATATATTGAGGAAAAAATATATATCTTTTTACTTTTTGGTATAATGCTCGGTAATTCAATTAATTTGATCAATTTCAAAGGGGTTTTAGAATTGATAACAATTATATAAAAGCCTAAATAGTTAGATATTCTGTAAATAATACAACGTAGAGGAAGCTTTATTTTTATTTAAAAAAATGTCTACCGAAATATAGAGAATTAAAAATAGTCTTAATTTCATGTTATATATTTTAATGGTTATAATACAATTATGCTTCGGTTTCACCTTGTCATTTTACTTTATTTGGATTCCACTTTATAATAATATCTAAGACAGATTTATACCTTATTTGGGAAAGTGTATTTTCTTTAAAAAATTTCATTCCTAATAATAGAATATATAATATTGTAAGGAAAGTATGCCGATGGTAAAATGGTTTCATGTTTAATCATTTAAGTATGATATTATACTTTAAGTACCATGGATTGACTACTCCGATATGTCATAAGGCACACAGAAAAACAATTGAATGACTGAACGAACTCGACAGAATCATTGACTGGAACTAGGGCTGAGTATCAAAGACTATTAGCAGCCATGGTATAACCCTTCAGTGAGGAATTAAATCGCATCATATTTAGAAGGTAACCAATGCTCACACTTCTTTCTGTAACAACCAGAATGGTAGGAACCAACCATTTTACCGGAAGTTTCCTATCCTAAATTTTAAGGTGTTCCTCAGGGAAATATGGAAACTAATACGTGTTTGAGGTAGGAACATACTGACAGAAGGTATAAAATGACAATAAATATATAGATACGCTATCAAATTATTCAATGTATTTACAATATTGTTTTAGTAAATAAATAAATAAATGAAATTTAATATCCGTTCCTAAATTTTTGGTATATCATCTGTTCATGTGTGCAAAATAACAAATCCAAATGAATGAAATTCACCAACAATTTTGTTGTTTACGTGGACTATTAATGTATGCAAAAATAGACAGATCCGGAATTTCTGATTTTTTCCGGGCAAGCTAGTTCCTCAATACTTAGATAATTATAGCCAATCTGTGTTTCATTAATTCCTTCCTTTTAAGAGCATCTAATTATACAACTTAAAGAGATAATTCGTATTCCAAAACTGCATTTGATTCCGAGATAAAATTTCCTAAAATCTTCCCTTTATTCGATAGCCATACTCATTACATTTTCGATTACGACAATAATTCTACAATAGGGATGAGTTTGGAGATAGAAAGCCTGCTTAGTTGTAGCTTTCGATATCTTATCACCGTTCAAAGTAAAGAAGCAAGGAACATTAACCCTTAAGAAGGGACGTGCAATTTGTGAGACCGCTAGCCAACTTTCGGTTAACACTGTTCTATTTTTAGTTCAATTCAATGGATTGACACTGTAGCTTCCCGTCTTGTGTTCTTTAATGCAATTGCACGTTTTCAATCCTTTTCAGAGGATAAATTTTTAAATAATTCAACTATCCCTTTGAGAGCTGTCTCTAAGGCCGCAACTGCCTGTTCGTGTCCCAGTAATAAGCAAGGTTTAGCAGATGGCGCTAAAACATGGGCCTCGAAATATCGCACAATTTATCGATCCTATTATGTTCCAAATACTTTTTTATGAAGCAGAAGGCGATTTTAATGGTAGGAATAATTATACTAAAGAGTCTTTCGATGGAAGTTCTCATTCAACTGATTCCGATATGTATGTTGAAACATAATTATTTGTTTAGCGATATTGTATTTTGAAAAAAAATTAATATATTAATATGCCAAGAAAAATATATGTAGAATTTAGAGGCTGTCTTTTATATTAGTTCTTAGCCTGTATATTTATAATGTTTTAGGAAACCATGCTATGAAAGTCAAACAAACAGATAAAAAAGGGGTCTATTTTTTGCATATAATTGTTGAAATTTATAGGATATTGTTTTCTATATACTGGAGAAATAAATCTTTGAAAAAGTATAAAGTAAAATTTTTTTTTCAAGGATATCATTTTTGTAACAAGTAATTTGAGAAGAAATTTTATGTTCCAATGCATTTACTTTTTCAATGATAATATATTTTGAAACATATCTATATATCAAGAAAATAACTTCAAAACATATTGACAGTTTTTCATGCATATACATTCATTAAAAAATTAATTTGAGTGTAAATGAAAGGCGATCTCAAAGACCGCACCTCCCAAGTTAAGTTCTGAAATTTCACCTTGCCAATTAAACGTTAAACCTATCGATTGTAAAGATATTTTTCTCAATCTGATTGCATACTATAAAGAATATCGTGAATTTACTAACATATATTCTGGGAAGAAAATATATGTTGAAAAGAAAAATGTTTCTAAAATTTATTTATGATAAATTATTGGACATAAATTGATCAGATAATCCCGCATGCTGCAAAATCAAATTTAAACATAATTTTTCCTTATTAATTATTAATCATCCTTTCACAATATTTATAAGCATGCTTCTCTGTTTTGCTTCAAATTTAAGATTTTCAGCAAAGAAAAAAAAAAGAGTGAACTCTTAAGCAATACCAAATGTTACCTTGGTTTGAATTTCAAAATTCTCATGATTTTGACAGCAGACTACATGCTTAAAATAATAAACGTTAAAACAAATTTACACCTAGTATTTATAATGTCAGCAACTGTTTCTTTTTTCTTTCTTTTCAAGATACTCGAAACTCAAATCATCTTTTGAATTACAAAATTCTTTTCTTTCTTGATATCTTCAATAAATGCTTTCAATGCGTCTCTAATGAATTTTAAGAAACTACTTCTTTCGCAGCATTCCATTTTTATTTCGATTATTACATTTAACTCAAATAATAAAAAAGTAATATGAATATTGCTCAAACGGTTTGAAGAACCTCTCATTAGAAGCAAAACTGCATAACATCCTAAAAGAAATTTAATTTTCTTCTGTAAATATTATTTTGTTGATATTTAATAATTATTTAATGTCCAAAATTGAAACAACATTCGCCTGTTTTAATTTATTTCTCAATCATTTAAGGGCAACTCTTCAAATTCCTCATTTCATTTACTAGGGCTGGGGTAACCTGGTTATCAGAGCGCTGGATTTACGTCCCTTAAACTGCGAGCTCGAATTCTGCAGACTGAAGTCCCTCGTGCGTGGTGTTGGTTGGTGTGCATATAAATCTAGTCGTATGCATATAAATCACCATGTCGAGAATAATATTTCTGGGCTGCTGGTTCAGAGGTGATCGTAGTCTGATTCACGTCTAAATTACAATCTGTGAATGAAATGTATGAATAAAATCTGTCCCGTATGAAGGGTCGTGACGTGTGAGCAGCTAACGCATACTCTTGGCCCTAGATGGTGCTACTGAAAAACAAGGAAAAAATTTGGATTAAATCTTTATAATTCTTTAGTGAGCTAGCTTGCCAATGACAAATGGCCGTTTAAAACAACGTTTACTGCATTAGATACCGATTGATTACAACATAATAAAAAAATAGAATTTCGTTTATTCTTGGCTGTATTTATTAAGTGAAAGTTTACGAATCTAAAACTCACGTTGCATACTTACAGTATGATAAAAAATCCTGATTTTAATATTTCTTAAATTGAATTATTTAACCTATGGTATGGATTTCAAAATATCATATCGATATTTATTATTTAAAAAGAACTCTGAAATAATTATTTTAAATCTATGTAATGTAAGACCATTGTTATCATACTTGTGTTCATTTGTCATTGGCTTGAAAGCAAAAAACTTTTATCCTGAAAAGCAATTTCAGTTACAAGGAGAGTAAAATATTAATTAAGAACTCTTTTATAGATTAGTGAAAATAAAGGAAGTTTCCAAATCAGTAAAAAAAATGTATTTTGAAATATATAAAATACAAAAATGTCCTTGAAATCCAAAATATTTTGAATTCCATAAGATCGAATAAGCTAAAGTTTAATAAGTGTCAAATATCAGATCGATAATACATTGAAACATTTAACATGAAATACACAAGATGAATATCCTCTAGGTAAATATTTTACCACCATAGTAAAATCTAATCTGTCACTTTGCATTAAGGACAATACATGTATATTAAAATATATTTTGTTGAAAACCTTAATCTCTACAAAAGTAAAGAAAATGATGTAAATTTAATTCAACTTGCTTGTATCGCATAAGAACATAATTTAAAAAAAAAATGCTTCAAAATTTGTTGATAAATAAATAAAAATGTATCAATATAATAAACATATTTTTTATTTATTTAAATTACAATTTTTAAATAATTACATAATTTTCACTAGCAATTTAATGGGCATTTTTGAAATAAATTGATTAAATTTTTCATTGTCAATAATAATATTCTTCAGTAAATATTTTCAATGATTAAATTTCTTTCATAATTTTGCCTTTAGTTTTATAAGTATTTTTATCCTAGTTTCAAAACACCATTTAATTTGAAAAGAAGGCTTAGGAATAAGTAATAAGATCTTAATCTGTTACCTTTTCCAATTATTACTAGTTTGAGAAACTGGAAGTAATTATAGTAGTGAGGGAAAAATGAACTTTTTGTTAAATATTAATTCTTTGAATGTTCATCTATCTTTAAATAACATTTAAAAGTGTTAATAATATTACTATATTTTAATTTAGCAGTTATATTCTCGTATGCAGAGTGATTAGTAAAAAAAAACATTTCCAGATATATGAGACCGTAACTATGTTATCTTTCACAGGAACAAATTTAAGACCTGGCACAAGGTATTTTGAAGTTGAAGTTACAGTGAAAATTTTCAACTGACAACACCAGTAATTTTATGTTTGGGATGTGTTAGAAAAAATAACGTTGCTACGGTATCCGTAATACGAAAGTCAACAGTTCTAGACAAACTAAGAAGACAAGAGAAAATAGTTAATAACAGTAGAGAAGAAACAGAGAAAAAAAACCATTTTATTGTGCTTCACAAATAATCTATTTAAACTACTTCAACCAAGACAATATTTTAGCATAAGGAAGATAGTGCCTAGAACCAAATGAGGAGACATGTCAAAAGGAATCTGATGAACTTCAAATGCATGTTAGGAACACTAGAATTGTTTTCACAGTTATTCTTAGTTTGTCTAACACTGATTCTTTCTGTGCTGCAGAAAATGCTTTGACTTGTTCTTGATTATTTCTTGATACCGAGAAACATTCCGAAAAATAGTGATATTTCAAAATTTTGAATTTTTTCACTGTCACAGCAACTGCTGTTTTTCATATGATTTTTCAACGAAGTCTCAAAATACCTTAAACTAAAATTTTAGCATGTTCCTGTGAATGGTATGGTAGTTATGGTAGCATACATATATTCATAAATATAGTCTTTTTTACAATCTTCCTATATTTCATAATTAGTTTTAAACTAACATAATAAAATTCTTAAATTTGTTTGTATTTCAAAGTTTGAGAAAAATGACGAATCACTACAGCTGTGAAAAAGTGTTTAAAGCATGAAATTGTTTTAATGAAGATTCCTGGTATTAAAACAAGGAATTTTATTTTTAGATACATAAGTTTGGTTAAAAAGTGTGAGAAACATTGTGGTGTTTGTGATAGTAGAAAATTTTATTATCACAATTGATTAGGGTATAATATTTGCATGGATACCATATAAATGTATTGCAAACTAAATTATATTACAAAGGAGAGAAAACGTAAATTCTTAAAAATCCTTTGTTCCTACTTTTGATAAGTTAATCTGCTCAACAGTATTGAAATAAAGAAATTAAATTTGATTAAATATTATCATGAAATAAAATGCCTATATTTCTTCCTTTGATACTTAAAAAGGTAAATACAAAATTATAAATCGTATTATCTAAGCCTCGGAATGTCACAATCGCAATGATACTAACCAAGGATAACTACAATGGGGAATTACTAGATGACCGTCATCAGCCTATATGTCAATCCCTGATGAAGAAATCCCATCGGCGGAAATGCAGCCAACAAGATCATTATAAACCATCCCCGAGGAGAAATGAGAACCGGCATACTAATTAATCCTCATTCTAATCAATTTACTAATGGTGGTCTCTTGGGGGCAGGAAAGGAACTGATCCCAGCTTAAGATGTGTTTAGAAATATTTTGAGCGAAAAGCAAAATTGAATTAGTTCCAAATCGCAACTAATAAGGAAAATGCCCAGTGATCAGTTAAAGAAACCTCATATGTTTTCCGAGAAACTGTTTTCATATAAATCCGTTGTTGAGCAATACAATACTGTTTCGAGAAGCTAAGTTTCGTTAGAAGCATTTAGCACTTCATTTTTTGATGATAATCGGACAAAAAAAAATATATTTGTACCATCATCATCATCATATATACACTGATGGGAAAAAAATCCCAATACCAAGAAAAAATCCTTGTACAGTAATGAGATTTTAGGAATACATTTGTCTAGGTAACATATTTAATTAATTAAAGTTACAAGATCACAGGTAGAGACATTGGCGAGAAGAGCCCTTTCAAATGTGAAATGTTGGTACATAAGTAACCGGTGTAACCGCCAGAATTTTGAATGCAAGAAGGCATACGTGCATGCATTGTGTCGTACAGGTGTCGGATATCAGTTTGTGGGATGAAGTTCCATGCCTGTTGCACTTGGGTGGTCAATGCAGGGACGGTTAATGCTGGTTGTGGATGACGCTGGAGTTGTCGTCCAATGATGTCCCATACGTGCTCGATTGGAGAAAGATCTGGTGATCTGGCAGGCCAAGGCAACATGTCGACACTCTGTAGAGCATGTTGGGTTACAACAGCGGTATGAGGGCAAGCGTTATCCTGTTGGAAAACACCCCCTTGAATGCTGTTCATGAATGGCAGCACAACAGGTTGTATCACTAGACTGACGTACAAATTTGCAGTCAGGGTGCGTGGAATAACCAAGAGAGTGCTCCTGCTGTCATACGAAATTGCTCCCCAAACCATAACTCCAGGAGTAGGCCATGTGTGTCAAGGCCGCAGACAGGCCACTAGCAGGCGTTCACCTGGCCTCCTTCTAACCAACAAACGGCTATCACTGCAACCAAGGCAGAACCAGCTTTCATCAGAAAACACAACAGATCTCCACTCCGTCCACCAATGAGCTCTAGCTTGGCACCACTCACGTCACAAACGACAGTGGTTTGGAGTCAGTGGAATGCATTGTGCAGGGCGTCTAGCTCGGAAGTGTCCTTGAAGTAACCGATTTGTAACAGTTTGTTGTGGAGCCAACTGCAGCTCGAATTTCAGCTACAGACGCAGTATGATTAGCCACATCCATACGCCGAATACGACGGTCTTCCCTCTCAGTAGTACCACGTGGCCGCCTGGAACCTGGTCTTCTTGAGGCAGTACCTTTCCTTGACCGCTGCAGCCAATACTCAAGCACAGTGGATACATTCCTACCAAGTCTTTCAGCATTATCGCGGAAAGAAAACCCACCTTCTCGTAGCCCTACAACACAACCTCGTTCAAACTCAGTGAGTTGTTGATAATGGCTTCTTCGTCTTTTCAGAGGCATCCTTGACTAACATTAACCCACTACATCAAATCTCAACTGTAAATAACGATCACAAACCTTACAGCGCTTATTTAAAGCAAACCTCATTTGCATGTTCATAGTGTCGCTACTAGCGCCACTCTTACTCGCGTAGCCCGAAATTTGAATCGACGTCATCTTTCAGTTGTATAGACACGCCTACCAAATTACGTTATATATATATATATATATATATATCAATTTTTTTCAATTTCAATTATATATATATACATATTTCCATTTCATTTTTTTATTATTAAAAATGTAAATTAATTTGGAAAATAATTTCATGATAATTATTCAGCGCAGATTTCGTCATTTTAATCCCTCAGGGGCTCACATTCTTTAGATGAGTTGGGTGCTCTGTTTGCTGTCCGAAAGACAGTAAAAAAACCACGTGATTGCCTTGTTTGGGTACCCACTAGACAGGTGGTGTACCTTTGGTCCCCGGTGTATCAATTCGACTGGTAACCTAATCATTTCGTTAGTTTGCTGTACATTATAAATTTTTCTAAGGTGTTAACATATTTCTTCTGCGGATGAAAGAGTTTTTGGCAGACACAAATGACGTGTTTCGGTGTACGGTATGCTTTTCAGTGCTTTCACTTTCAGAATTTTATTTTCTTTTTTACAAGTATTTGTATTTTGAGCTTGATTCATGAGGTAGAAAAAAATTTACACTCTTAGGCTCTAGTTGACAATCAGTATTAGAATGATCAACTGTCGCACATCTAGCGCACATCATATTTCCTCTACAGGCAGTCCTCAAATGTCCAAGCCGTTAGATCTTGTAGCGTCTAATTGGATTTGGTATGAATCGATGGACACGACAATGCATCCTGCCTTAATTGGCTTCGGTAATCGAGTTTCGTTGAAAGTTAAAATTACTTGAATAGTAGGATGAAACTCTGCCACTTTTCTTAAAGTAAGGAGATGAACATGAAATACGCCTTATTCAGAGAAATGCTCAAGGAAATCAGAATATGATGTATTCAACAAGTCAGGTTCAGATATTACTCCTCCCTTCAAACTTTTCCCCTCAGGGGCTCATTTTCTGAAAGTGAGTACGAGTGTTCCGACCTGAAGGTACCCAGGGATCGTCCCTTCTATTCAGTTCACGCTCCACTAGGCCTTCTGCTCTCTGTTATTTTTTCCTTCCAATTTTTGGTTCGAGAAAGGATTTTGTTTCAGATGTTGACAATGAGTGATACAGTAGAATCTGATGATTACGAACCTGAAGAATCTACAGACTAAGATTTTTATAGATGGTCGTCATCGAAGGCAGCCGTCTATCAGTAAAACAGTTGCTAATTCGAAATTTTATCCTGCTTTTAAATCGAAGTATATAAAAAAGCGAAGAAGGAAAAAAAGCTGATCTTTGTTCAGAATTTACTTTTATTTTGATACATTGAGATTTGTTTGTCTCTAGTTCACTTTTATAATGGTGTTTTTTAATATTTGTGCTACGTATTTTATATTCCAGAACATTTTTTTTAAATTTTCATTGTTTTGTGATACAATCAATTATGAATTTGATTATTTATTGAACTTTAAATTTTACCCGTGTTATTATTTTTTTAAAAATGTTTTAAAATTGTACTTTTTATTTCAATTATACCATCCGTTGTGAACACTATTATCAAAAAAGGTTTTTGCGCCAAAAAACTTCACATTCACTTATTCACTCACTTCAAACCTTTATGAAGAGTAACACAGATGGGAATGTCAAGCAGGACTTTTGCGTCCAGAAATGATTTTGTCTGGGATGATTACAAAATCTCTAAAAGAAAATCTCCAGATTTTAGCCTTTTAACAGATTTTGGTTCTCCCTCATACCAGTAATCCCTTTATGGAGAAAGGAAAAGAAAAAAACGAAAACAAATTTCTAGATTCATCATTTGGAGTCAAAATTAAATATCTTACAAATGTTTTTAAGCAGTCAATATTACAGCTCTCCAATTTCATAACTTGCACACCAAAATATTTTTTTAAAATATCTCATTCAAAGAAACCAGTTTAATTTGGACCCCAATGGCATTGCCCACCCCGGAGCCCTGTAAAGGAATGCAGTTGCTGGCTTTGGAACAACCAGCCTCAGCACTTACATTGGTGCTAGCCGAGGCCTATAGGCTCAGAGTCACCTCCAGGAACGTTGACCACCCTTGACGCCCAGCCCCATATAATGACCCTTTCGCTTGATCTTTAGAAAACTAACCAATTGGTTAGGTTACCGACCAAATTCATGCATAGGGGACCGACAGTACACCACCCGTCCAATGGGTTCCCACGCACGGCCAACACCTGGGGTTTTTAGATGTCCATGAGAAGCAAGAAGCAAACAAAGCGGCGACAGCTTCTCATAGAAAGCTCCCTTATTTGCCGTTGAGGAAAGGAAAAAAACAGCAGAAAGTAGAAGGCGTTGAGGAACGGGAACTGCAATCGACCACAACAAATCCTATCGATACTGTTGCGTTCAGTGGTGGCAGGAAGGTCGGCTGTATAGAAGAAGAATAAGGAGCGTTAACTGAAAGGTAGGAAAGACCCCAGGGTTCCTCGGCATTGAGACACCCACACTCACCTTCAAAAGGTGAGTCCCTGAGGGGAAAAGTTTGAAGGGAGGAGTAATATCTGAACCTGACTTGCGGAATACATCAGATTCTGATAACCTTGACGATTTCCCTGATTAAAGCGCAATTCGTGTTCACCTCATTACTTTAAGAAAAGTTACAGAGTGTCAGTGATTTTAGCTTTCATCAAAAATCGATTACCGAGGCCAATTAAGGAAGGATACTTGCATTATCGTGTCCATCCTTTCATACCAAACCCAATTAGACGCTACAAGAGCTAACGGCTTGGACATTTGATGACTGCCTGTAGAGGAAATATGGTGTGCGTCAGTTGATCATTCTGTTACTTATTGTCAACTAGAACCTATGTGTGCGAATTGTGTACAGCCTCATGATTACAGCTCAAAAATCTGCCCGACTTGGAATCTAGGAAAGGAAATTCAGAAAGTGAAAGTAATGAAAAAATACCCAAAGCCAAAGCCAACAGCTGTTCCCCCCTTTTCAAAAATAATTCAACAAAAAAACTCTATTGACTCTATAGAAAACTTCACACAGACAGATTCAAATACTACTAAGTAATACTACTTAAAAATATGTTTCAACACTAACTGATGATTATACATGCAACGTAACACGACTTCCGAAAGGATACCAATACTTATTCTAATGAAAATTTAAAAACCCCTCACTCATACCCATCTGAAACAAATGAAACTAATGTACAAGAAACAATGCAATCACAGCTACTTATAACTCATTGTCAGAATCAATGTTGGCAGATAATTTGCTTCTTGATATTCAATATACAGCATAATCTATAAACGAAGATTTTATAGATGTTCACCATCGACGGCAGCTGTCAAGCAGTGTAAAAGTTGCTAATTCAAAATTTTATTTAAAAAAATCCTTCTCTTAAATTAAAGTTTATGAAAAAGAGAAGAAGGAAAAAAAGCTGATATTTAATTCAAAATTTCATATTATTTTGATACATTGACATTTGTCGTGCGAATTATTTTTACCCCTTGTTCACTTTTATGATGTTGCTTTATAATATTTGTACCCTGCATTCTATAATCCTGAACATTTTAAACATTTTCATTATTTTGTGATAGAACCAATCTTGTATTTGTTTATATATCGAATTTTAAATTACCACGTTTCTGTATTGTACCCTTTATTTCAATAACACCATATGTTTGACTCAGCACAATCAAAAATGGTAATAATCAATAATGGCCAATGAACCCCATACTCATTCAATCATCATTTAAAAGCATTTTTAGAACCTACTCTATTTTTCTATTCTCACTGAAATTTATGTATTTGAATTAATAGGTATTCATATGAATTCATTTCAAAAATACTAATTATTTTATTAACTGCTTACATAAAGTTATGAGCGTTTATATGGGTCTACTTCAGAGTAATTACCTAAAGATGTCTCCATAAAGCAGACCAATTACTAAATCACAGTATGCTCTTTTAAATCTCAGAAAGTCAACCAATGAAATATAATAGAATAGGTATGAGGTTTTAATTTAATCAGGAATAACTTGAAGCAATACCTTTAGACTAGAAATGTTTTACATATTTTTCTAAACCAATTGTTAGAAACATACATTTGATTTTGTGAACAGAGTTCTTAAATTATTTATAAAAATCCCAGCACTAAGGAATAAATATTTCTTGTAACGGCTCTAAAAAGAAATTGCGTTATTTAAAAAAAATTCTACCTTGTAACATATTTTAATATTTTATTAATAATTTTTATTACTTTAATATCAGGGAAATGTGGAAATGACAATTTCATAACAAAATTAATAATTTTATGTCATACTTCAGCTGCATATATTTCTATTTATTCTAATTGAAAAATGTTTCATAATTTTAGAAATTAGAAATGCTGCATTTTGAAATGTTTTCTTTCATCCAATAAATTAATTTTATAAAAAATTCTTGTGACAAAAGAGTTTAGAAAATTATATGTGTTATATGTACAAATATGTCTCTTGAATATAGCATTACTGCAAATTAAATTAATTGCAGAGTGGCCGATGGGATGCTATTTTCGTGGACTTGTACTTTATAAAGAATTTTAGGTTTGAAATTCATAATTAGAAAAAAAATTAATTATGTATTTTGGACATCACATCTTTCAACTTAGAATCAATTAACAAGAGATAGATTATTTTGAAATTGGTTCAGAAAAATTTCATCAAGTTATTAAATATAAATACTTGGTAATAATTAAAAGTAATGAAAATAGTCTTTAAATAATGAAAATTTCCTACGTCTACTTTTCTGCTCACCATTATCTCAATCGATTCTTCCATCAGATAAATAAGTCTGCTCGATTTTTATTTTTAAGAAATTTGGAATCACTCTCGATAAAGGTGGAAAACTCTCCACATGAAATGATCCTTGAAAATTGCGATCTTTTCATTTTTCCCTTCCTTAAATTCTTTCGAAACTTTTCCTTCTCTCAACAAAAGAATGCCGCAGAGTTTCATTTTTCAAAAATTGCGAGTTTGATTTATTGACAAAACCTTTCTCGATAAGTAAGGAGGCGAAATGACCTTGTATAACATTTATGAGATCAAACAAAAGGATGGGGTCGTTTCTTCGAGCTTGATTGTTTACATTGAGAAACAAAGTTCTGTTTTGTAAGATAAGTTCTGTTTCCACTCTAATTTTTGAAAAAGGTAGCAAAACTTTCAGAAAAATCAGCAGTATCTTGTGATGCATTTGCGAGAAAATCATACTTATGCTCTCAAACTTATTTATATTATTATTCACTAATGGATGATTTTGATATTTATAAAAATCTGATTAATTGGAATTCTGATTCTGTGCTTTAATTTGATATTTCAACTGTTTAGTACTTGTTTAATTAGTTTTAATGCTTCTCTAATAATAAATATAAATTTTCTGAATTTTTTTTATTGATTTTACGTTTTAAAGACTTACTACATAACTATTTTCAAGGTTCCTAAAATAATAATAAAATACGGTTATATTAAAAAATATATATTTTTGGGACTTGATGCATCTGAATTATTTTTACATGCTATAATTTTTTTATAAAACTCTTTACATGTCCTTTAAAATCTAAACAACTAATTTCTTCGTATAAGACAATTCCACTGTATATGAAATGAAACCACTGCTAAACCAGATTCTCTTTATAAAGTACTATATATTGCTTCCCAATTTTAAATTCTCTTTTCACTTCAGTATTTGTTTGAATTGCTTCAAATATTTTAGTTTTGAATTAAAAATTATTTACTCTCAGTATAGGGCTTTACAGTTTTGTTATAACTTTAATGACATATTTTGCAAGTCAAATCAGGAACATCTATTAACTTAAAAATTAACCTGAAAATATTTGTATTTTGTATCCGCAGAACCTGAGATGTATATATATATATATATTTAAATTTCTAAATTTCATTTTCCACCAAACAGAAAGGAAACCATTTTATTCAAATATCGGAATAATTCTGCAGGATTTTACAAACATTTTGTCTCAGTTGCAAGTATTTCATTTTTTGTAAACAATTTACTATTAAAAAGACCAGGAAAGAAGAAAATTTGTGAATATAAATAAAATAAATTAATGTATTTTATTATGGTGTTACATTTAATTCATATAAACCATGAAGAGGGACCATATCAAATTTGCCATTCAGATTTCAGATTGAAATGCACTTTCTGAGTGAATATTTTAAATTTATTAAAATTAAGTAAACACGACAAATCATAAATATATTCAAATTAAGATAAACATTTCTTTATGTTAACGAAATATACTTGAGGATAAATTCAGAGCACTGTAAAATTTCATTATATATATATATATATATATTTCAATTTAATATTTACCTAAAGAATGTAAATAAATTGACAGGTTTTTTTACTTAATTTAGCAGGTTTATTTACCCACAAATCTTAATTATTAATAACTTCATATTTCTATCTTTAAAAATCCCTCATAATTAAAAGCTGTAAGGATTTATTTTAATTTAGTAATAGAGGTATGGCGTGGGTCCCAATAAATGAGTGATGACTTTATAAAATCAATAATTAAAAGAAAATGCGGAATGCGATAGAAACGTATCGTTTGTAAATTGAAAATTGAGAAATTTTTACCACCAAATTGGAAACTCCGTTTATAGGGTCAACCATCAAATAGTCAAAAAGCAATTGGGTATGATTCAACGAAAAATTTGTGACTGCCATTATGTGCCTCACTTTTGTCTCAGACTGCTCCACTTTTTTGCTGAAAACAGTTCTTGCAAAATGTTCATATTGGTACTTTATTTTTTCCTATCTGGCAGTGCCATCTACTGGTGGCAATATTAATTAATTTTACTATTTAGTGCATTTTATAGCATTCCATATATTTAACTGATTTTATACGACCATATATTTCTCTCTAACATACTTT
>JAPMOQ010030274.1:2965812-2977459 GCA_026543055.1 Argiope trifasciata | reverse complement strand
TTTTTTTCTCAAATTTATAACCAAACCTACTTTTCACCACGCTTTCAGTCATTTAGCAATACAACTACAGCTACACATCACTTATTAGAAAAATGATTTTATTAGTCATTTAAATGCAAATTTATTTTAGTTACACTACTGTCCTCTTTTGGAGTAACATTAGGGCTATTTCTGGACGGACCTTGTAATTTTGAACTGCGGTCAGACGACGAGGATAAGTTCTGAGCTAACATCCCTTTCTCCACATCAGCGGGAGAACATTTGTCCCCGATAGATTTAACGTGTACCAGACCCGCTTACACGGCTGTTCTTTGGTGGATTCGGGCCTCGAAATTGCAATCCATCGGTTCTGAAGCCCAGACCTTACCACCAAGCCACCACGATCCCCATTTGAATTAGAAATTCTACAGTTAATTTTTTTAATTATCTAACTGAGATGGATGACAATTACATAAAATGATTATTTTTAATGAAAAAAGTCTTTTTATTTTATTTTTTGTTAATCCAATAAACTTTTTATTCAAATTATTTATATTTAATTTCCGGATTCACATATTTTTAAATTATTGCAATCCGTTGAAACAACTACATGTTGCATTGAAATTTGAAAATGAAATATACACTTGCAGAAAGTACCTCTTCATACATGAAATAAAAAATTAAATTATAGTGAATTATAAAAATCAACTCCTAATGTATTTTGATGGAACAAATTTTGAAATATGTTCAAAGTCATTTAGTCATACTCTCGAAAATACATTGATATGAAATGCTTTACGTAAAATGAACGTTTTCGGAAAAAATTCCTTAATGACTTAATCGATTATTTCCGTTAAAAAACAAATGACTGAAGACATTTAAAAAATTTTCTTTGGTTATTAGTTTTTTTCTGTTTCAGGCAGTCTGTTACTCTATGTTTCCTATAACGGATTATAATAATTTAATTTTAGTCAAACAATTACTTAAGGACAAAAAAAAAATAGCAACACCTTGAACGATGGATTTTGGTGAAAGTTGCTTATTAGGTTTCGTGTAGATTCATTATTTCTTTTAATTCGAGAAATTAAATTTGAAAATTTAAGGTAACTCTCTGCATTTAAACATAAATATTTGACGAAAATTTACGAAATATTTCATTGTTTTGTTTTTAAATTCTATTTATTTGTATCGAATCTGTGTTTGTTTTAATTCTACAATAAATATAAACCGAGTTATGTAATGCTTTATACATTGTGGCTGAAAACGAAACCAAGAGAAGTTGAATGTTTCCCAACATCTTTTAATCCATGCCTCCCTGCTTTAAATCAATGTTTTTAAATCCATAATTCATTTTAAATATGTTTGATCAGCAAGTTACCCGTATTAAATACGATTTGAATAGTTTTTTTTTATGCTAAGAGGATAGGTGGTTACATATGTTTCTGACCATTGTTTTTTCTTTCAAAGATATTTAGTACCAGAAAAATGGAAATGCTAAATAAATTCTTTGAAAAACTTGGATTTTGTAAAAAGTTAGATACGTAAAACATGATATCTTGAAGCTTATTAATATATTGTTTCGACGTTTTGCATATATTTCACCTTTAATGGGCGAAAGGTACTAGAGATGTAACTTTTAACTGAATGGTATTTCTTTACCTCATGTGACTTTCATTAACGAATGTTGTGAAATTTTCAATACAAAAATACTAGATTAGCTAACTAATTTTCTAAGAATATTCATATTTCTTAAATTCTAGTTCATTCCATCCTTCATAGCTGTGAATGTGTTATGTATAAAAATATTTGAATACATGGAATAGATTTTAACGGAGAGTGTTTTGCTTCTTGTTGCAATTTTCGCTCTTACCTAAATTGACATTTTTTACAGAACCTTAATTGACATATAATTTCCTGATTAAAAATTTTCATTATTTGCAATAACATTGATCCAGAAAATGAACTGAAAAAGCTTATTAGAGAAAATTTTTACAGATACATTAAATAAAATAAGGCATTTTAATTTGTGTTTTTCTTATTATGATTGTTTTCAGAGAGATATAAAATATTCTTTTTTTATCTTTCTGACTATTATTGAATTTTAATATGAATTTTCAATTTAATTAGAATCCCGAATCACTAGTTTCCTAATTCTTATGTTTAATTCATTTGTTCATTAAATTATTTCAAAAAAAAAGAATATTAAATTACAAGAAATTATATTTCATATTACAAAATAATTTCAAAAGGAGAAATTCAAAATTGTTTTCAAATTCAGATATAAAGCATGATTAAATTTGTATTTTGTTGCATCAGAATGAAATTGTCATAGTACATTTATTTTTTTTAAATTTCATTAACCGGATGTTAAGTTTTCAAAGAATATAAACTATCTCCAATTCAAAAGAATATTTTATACACTATCTGTATAATAAAATATTAAGTGAATCTTTTTATCGTTGTGAGTGATTATTTCCTGAAGCAAACTCAAAATTTTGGATTCGAGGAAGGCTTTTTATTATGATTTTAAAAGCACTGGTCAAGATTTACAGGAAGCCTTGAGGTCAGCTTCATGAAATTTTCTTCCGAATTAGTGGTTCAGAAAATGGTTTGCTTCAGGGAAAGTTTTTTATTTCTTTTTCAGAGATATTTTATTCCTGATATCCGAGAAATAAATGCATAATTCAAGCTTCTAATTTTTTTTTTACTTTAATAATGTAGACATCATATTATTAAAATCAGAGCCATTTTAAGAACTCATTACACGATATATTTTTAATGGAATCAAAAAATAATTCTCTATTTTAAAATATTTTTTAAACAGGTTTATTTTTTCTCTCCGAGATTTTCAAAATAGAATTGTTTTGAGAACCAGAAATTAACAAAATAATATAATGAAGCAACTTTGTAAATTACACTTCATAGTTTTTTATTATAATGCTCTTCCTTACCATGTTATTTCTTTATTTTTGAAGCTTCATGCATTGTTATTCTGATACATTTTGAATTTATTTTGTATATAAAACATTAAAATGTCTTTATATGTGTTCCCCTTGAATTATTGGTGATTGATCTTATTATTGATGGATATTAAAGCATTTCACAATAATATATGCAATTCATTTTCATTTTTTGAAGTTACTTTATAAACTTAATCCATCTATTTCACAAAGTGCACAAAATATATATGATTACTGAATTGAAAAAGGAATAAAATTTTCAATTAAAAAGCATTTACATGATCGAAGAAGCATATCCTCATTTAGTATTACTTTTAGAATTCTCTAATTAGAGGTAGGACGATATATCTTATTTAAACAAATGTTACTCAGCAAAATAAATAAATAAAATAAAATAACGGCTATAAATTTGTGCAAATTATATCTAATATAGTTTCAGCTTCCCCAAAACACAGATCACTCTCAGGAAATGTATCGGGAAAAGAGACCTCCAAAAGTTCTCCCTCTTGTAATTAAAATTACAAGATCGCAAGTAGCAAGATCAAAGGAGGTAACATCTGTAAAATTTTCATTCTTAAACCTAAGATTGGTATCATCCTGATTACTTTTCAAAATAAATTGTGTTACCAGAACTGATTGCAAAAGTACATCATAGTGACACATCTATTTACAAGTTTTATAGGCATGCTTAAAATTCAGTGTATGTTATTTCGCGGAAGTGCAAAACACTTTACTTTTCATTGCGTGAAATACGTCAAATTGTGTGCCAAAAAAGAGTTATTGCGACACATTTTACTACACTATCATATTTTAAAAAATTTATGTTTAAGTTCACAGAACTCTTGCTCTGATTTACGGAAACCATGTTCTGCCTGAAGTAACTTGTAGAGAGTTGTTTAGGCGGTTTAAATTTCATGGTTTTAATTTTGAAGATAAAGAAAACGCTCTGACGTACCCAAGAAGTTTGAAGACTAACAATTGGAAGCATTGCTTCATGAAAACTCATCCAAAAATTAAATGATTTTACAGAATCATTAGATATTGATCACATAATTGTTTCGAAACGTTTGAGAGCATTAAGAATGACCGAAAACTAAGGGCATTAATTGCCATACGAATTAAAGCAGACAAACGTCGAACGTTGTCTTTTCAAGTCAACTGCTTCAAGTTCAGAAAAAGAAAGGGATTTTACATTATAACTGGTGATGGATAATCGTGAAGTAAACTCGTCCATATATCAATATTTTCAGTGAAACTGAATATCCATGGTTTCAAGCCTCTGTCTGAATATGATGGGATTAGCTGGGAATAATATATTATGAAAAGCACAATCCAAATAAAACCATCACCAGAGATCGCTACAAACAACAACTGAGTGATTAAGCGAAGTATTAAAGTAAAAATGACCTCTATACAAGCAGAGTCACCACTAGGTATTTTTGCAGCATGAAAACTCTTGGCCATATGGTAAAAATCGGTAAAAATCATATGGAAACGCTGAAGTAGAAAGTTTTACTCCACCCGCCATATATTCACCAAAAACTTTTCCTTCAATTTTTCCACAATAACACATGACCTTGGTGAGCAGCACTTCCGTTTTTATGAAAATTGGGTAGACTCTTGGATAGTATCAACAGACGCATTTTACCAACATGGAATTCAAATGCTGCTTGAAATATGGGTAAAAGTAGTAGCTAGCGATATACAATATTTTCTGTAACCTGTTTTGTTTTTTATGTCACATAAAAAGTAACAAAATTCCACAATTTGATATAACTGCATCTCCGGGATTATGGAGTTATAGCGTTTACGTGCTACTGAAAGTACAAACGGATAAACAGTCAGTCGCTTGTTAAAATAGGCTCAAAATTTGACAAGTAAAGATACTAAATCTTTGCCCTAAACTTTTTCCATTAAATTGTCTTCTTTTTATAATTATCCTGTTAACGTATATTTTAAACGCCAGATTTTCCTCCATACATATTTTACTCAAAATTTGATAGAAAAACTGAGAATTTGGTATAAAGAACTTATACTAAATGTCAAGAGTCCAGCTCAAAATGCTTTTGAGTGAGTTTTGTCGCAGACAGACATACTTCTTCCACAAATGTGTTTTTCTAACTCAGAGTGATTTAAAACTTGAAAATTCATCAAAATTCGTAGTTCGAATTTGTTTTTTGATTATTATACTTTCTCTATATTACAAATAATAGAAAGTATGAATAAGATTAATAGACATCGTTTAATATTATACGGGCAGGAATAATAATCTACAATTTAATCTAAACAGTCTATATAGGTGCCACAATGATTGATTCGAAAAGTTGTTTTTCGCCCATTTAATACAAGTCAAATTACTTAATTGATAGTCTGTCTTATTATATGAATTCCGTATAGTTCTTGAGAAAATACATCATTTAAGTGTATTAGATCTCTTCAAATAGGTGAGAATTACACAAGAAGCTCTTTTAGGATTTGTTTTACAGTGCCAGATGATTCTTATTCAATTTTTATTAATTCATACCTAACAGAAAGAGACTAAAAACATCGCTTGTCTTAATACCTTAAGACAATAAATCAAAATATAATTTCTTAAATAGTTATTTCTTCTATATTGGAAACGATTATTACAGAATGTGTACTCAGATCTTGTGCCTTAAACATTCTGAAAATATTTAATATTTTTAAATTTAAGAAAATCGATAATTGAGAGCGTTTTCCTGGAGTCATTTGATGGCCCAAACTTGTTTTTCCGGTAGTTAATAAAGTATTTTCAAAAGGACTATTCTCAAGAAGAGTTGAAAATCCCTTGATTTGAGAAGCATTCTATAACTTTTTGGATAAGACTCGTTTATCGAATTTCCTTTCTGCTTGTTGGCTACTGTTGAATTTCCTTCATTAAAGATGACAGAAAAGAGTTTTCTAATCCAATTCCAGCATATCATCGATATAGAAATCAATTTTCACCACAAGAATAAAGCTATTGACGTTATAATTTTTTAATGGTTATTAAACTTTCAATCATGTGCCAAAAAAATCATTTTTTCTCTCCATAAGGGAAATCGAATATATGTCTTGACTTAAGCACATGAAAAAAATACTGTGAAATATAAAGAATAATGTGAAGCACTAAAAAACAGTATTTATCTCTCTGTATTTATTTCGAAGTTTCAGCCTATATTGGCGTGTTTTTCCGAATACGACTTTTATAATACTATAATTTTCTGTTTTCTATCCATTTCTAGTAAGAGTATTAGTGTATTAAGCAATTCTCCTATTAAAAAAAGTAGCAAATTGATAAATTTTCCAAAATAAAAATTTTAGCTAAATGGTCAATTTTGCTAATAAAAGTATCATCATATTAACCAGTTATTAATATTATCAATAATATCTTTAAATTATTGAATATCAATTAGTATTAGCATTTTAATAAAAGTATTAGTGCATTAATCAATTATCCTATAAAAGTATTAGCATGTTAATCAATTATCAGCATTATCTACAATTTATTTATTTAATTAATTATTAATTAGAATTAGCATGTCAAAATCTAAAAGTAAGAGCATATTAACAATCTCCTGCGATGACTTTCAAGATCTTACAAACTTTCAGGTAGGCGGGTTGTCGTGGAGCAAAATATATCAAGCATATTAAGGTTGGAAAACTAGCATCAGTTTTATGGCATTTTTAAAGTATTTGATTCACTCAGTAAAAGATCTTCGTACGTTACAAGTACACAATTTTATTGCAACATATCTTGCACGAATTTACTTTATTCTCTAAACTGAAGAGATAGAAAACTTGTATTTTAACAACCTCCCAGTTACCTTGAATTACTTCGGAAGGTAAAATTTATTAAGTCATAGAGTCAGGTCTGTCAATCGTTATTCTTTCAATGGATAAAATGCTGAAAGCATTAAACCAGACAGGCGAAACAAGATCATTTTTTGTATACTTTTATGATAAAGGAAGTTTTTTCTATTAAAAAGCTTTTCGTTCTTTTTACCCGAAGTAATGAATCAATCTTTGAAAAGGAAACTATGAAACGACTCAATACTAGTTTTTCAGCTTTTCTTTCTTTCAAGAAATGTTAATAGGTTTAGTTTACAGCTATTATATGTACAGAATGATGATGATATATATATATATGTATGCATGTATGTATGTATGTATGTATGTATGTATGTATGTATGTGTGTGTGTGTGTGTGTGTGTGTTGGTGCTCTACAAGCCAGACCATTGGACCTACAGCTACCAGATTTGGTGCATGTAAACCTTGGAGGTCGGGAATGTGCACCTCGGATCCTTTTTTTTTCGAAGTTTTAATTTTAATGTGAATTAATTATAAATTAAGCGAAATTTTGACGTTTTTCAGCTACATCTTCCGAAAATATTATTACACAAAGATGATTTTAACATCAAATTAAAGATTAAAAAATTGACTTTCTAATGATATCAATATTTTAACATATAACTTAAGCTTCAATTTCTAACGAGTTTTTTCAGTATTTTTCAACAATATATTTCGGACAAAAAATAAATTTAATCTGCACGCGCATGTCTCGAGGGAAAGGGAAAAAAATATCTTTTATCAATATGTTGCCATCAGGTGGACAAAAACTCAAATGAAAAACTAAAGAATTATTGCAAATTAAACATGTAAAAAGGTAAATTTCAGCACGTGTCTGCATGAAATTAAATAAAAATGCTTTTTCTAAACAAGAAACGGAAAGAAATAAAACTAACAGGCCTAAGAATGAAAATGTTGAATATTTCAAACATTTCTAATCAAAACTTCATAAAACTATCAAATTTGATAGCAGAAGATAGAAATCTTCATTAATTTATTTGTAAGTTGAAATATCAAGAATATTTCGTGGAATAAGATTCCTTATAGCTAAATCGTATATAATATTTAGATAATATATTTTTTAATTCTATTCAAAGACCAAAATAAAATAAAATATTGTTATTAGCATCATTTAAATCCTTTTAAAAGAAAAACTAAAACCTGAATTGTATGATGAATCTAAATAATTATTGTTGATTAATTCTTGAAGCATTACATACATTATTGTAATTATTCGATAGTATACATAATAATTCTCTTTTATTTATATTTTTTTAAAAATTGCTTGGTTTCGGTAAAAAAAATGTTTATATATCATTTTGCAGTTTAATCATTTCCACTTTAAATTACAGTTGAAATTTTGCGTGAGTTGACAGATATTTAGAGACATATAGTACATTGCAGGCATAAGGTTTTTATAATTAATAATATTACTATCCAAATTTGAACCTTAAGAATACTTTGATGAAATAGCTTTTAAAAGACAAGTTACATAAAATATTTAATTGACAATGGACATTTTTCAAAGTATTAAGATTGGGGAACTGGCTGGTCTCCAAAGGTGGCTAGTAAGTAATAAATAAAATACTGAAGCAGTTATTATTTATTTCAATTATATTTAAATTAGTCAGGGTGAAGGCGGAAAAGTAGTTGTTTGCTGTGATGATGACATGCAACTTTTTACTTTGTTTCCTCCTTATTTTTTCAAATATTTTTACATGTGATTATTTAATTTCGTTGTTAACTTGTGTATTTAGATAACCTTTTATCATTAACAATATTACCTTTTTTCTTAACCTTAATTTAACTTTTATAATTAATTTACCTTCTTATAATTAATTTATCTTTTTATAATTAACAACGTATAAATAATAAAGTATATTTTGTGAATTTACTTATTTTTGTAATTTTTGACTGAATTACTGGAATAATCTTTCATGTTTGGAGTTTCATGCGAATCATAAAATGTTCTAACAAAAAAAAAATGCTTTGACTTAAAAAGAATACTTGAATTTACAAATGCTCAACAATAAAGGATTTCCTTCAAAATTATTTTTCATACAATAATTTAAAATATTTGCATTTCATTTATTTTTACTGAGATTTTGTGATATTCGATTAATTAAAATAAAATTTATTTTTGTTTTGAATGACTCAAATTTCACTAAAATATAAAGATTGATGCTATATTCATATTTGTAAATCAAAATTTTAAGTGAATGGCCAAGATGTTGATTTTTTTTAAACGAGAGTATTAAGGCTGCAGTAATTTTTCTATAAATGAAAGATACCGATTTAAGACATATTTGTAAACATTGTTAAGAATATCTACTTTATTGTACATAATCTGAAATTCTTCATATAAAGTGAGTGACACTGGCAATCATACAATACAAAAGTCAAGCTATTTTTAAAAATAGATAGGTTTTTGTAACTGTTTAGTGAACGAAGATTTCGATTGTACATTATAATTATTAATATTTTAATTCATTATTTAGCGTAATATTATTATATTAAGATTGATATAGCAAAGATTATTTTTTAAAGAACTGTTTAACTTCTTTATCCGTAGTTTAAAATTTTTAGACATTAACATATGTATTTTTAAGACTCACAGGACTTCAGTATTGGAACGGCTTCAATATTTGAACAATAAATGCTACATGTCCTTTAAAAAATGTTTTTTGTTCTTTCCTGCAGCAAGACTTCCAGTAATGGAGTACTCAAAGGAACAAAAAAACGAAGGGAAAAAAGCTAATACACTTTTCGAGTTTCGAGTCTAAGTGCGAACACTTAAAGTTCTCACTCGACTCTAGAAAAAAAAAAATAACACATTAACTGTATGGATAAGCAAGTTTTGAAATAATCCAGATATCATGTCATGGATCGAAGTAAGTCGTACACTTTCCTTTTTATTTTCTCTGAGATAAAAATGACATTTTCGATTTCTTAGCGTTATAAGGTGGCAAGGAGGCTAGTACAAGTTTTTAGAACCTTCTCGAAAATAAAATTATATCTATTTGAGAAACTCTTTACGCGGTCACTTTGCTATTCACTAGCAATATGTTAAATGGTTTTTAAAATGAACTAAAATAATTAATATATCAGTGCAATATATTAAATATATCGAAGATTCTCCAAAATGTTTTCAATATTTAAAAATTAGAAATATACGTAATTATTCCTAGCTATTAATTATTTTTATTTTATTACAACAAAATTGAAAAAAACACACATAGAATGCAACCAGGATAGCAAGTAGTTAATATAAGCTAAAAGGAGAAATTGAAATGTTTTAATTATTAATCAAATTAATTAAGATATTCCAATTAATTAAAATTCTTATTTTAGTTTAAAATTGTGTCCCTTCGATTGTCAACAAATTTCTGATATTTACTTCCGGTTTCCATATTGTCTTGTTTTCAATAATGTAATTCTTGGATTACCGATAGATAAAGAAACAATATTTTAGGTTTTTTTAAATTTATTTTTAAAAACCGGTGAGAGAGTGAGGCAATAAAACTGTGATTTCCAAGGGAAAAACTTCAACATCAGACGATGGATAATTTAAAAGCTATATAGTAACAGCCGACTTCAGAATAAAACTATAGTAGTAAACTCCTGATGGTATTCAAAAATGGAGAAACTTTTTTGTGAATGCCGACTCCAAATGAATATTTCATTAGTATACGATATATAATTCAAAAGCTATACTGTGAAAGCTGACTCCAAAACAAGAAAAGGGAAAAATAGCCAATTTTCTGCATTCTCATTTCAAAGACCCAAAATTATCAAGCGAAAACAGTATCATGTTCTCATATTATAACATATGATAATATATTCTCATAATATATTTTTAATTCATTTTTATGTTTCTAAAATACTCCGAAAAAGCATTTACATGCCATATAAATGCTTTGCATAACAGGAAATTATCCATTGAAACCAAAGATATAACAATGTGTTCTTTTTAGAGCTTGCAAGTATTTAAAATAGCTATGAAATCCTCGATCCCACGTACGTATTTAATATAATAGGAAAATATATTTAAAATAATATCCATTATTGATTATGGTTTAAAATATCATGTCATTAAAATGTATCTATACTTAAATCTAATTATATCAGAAGATGAAGAAATTAAATTTCATTTTGATTCTGAAAGAGCTGAAATAAAGATATAATGCTTTGTAAAAATTAATATGGTGCTTATTATCACAAGAAAAATAATATTACTTTTTTCTAGTAGAATAAACTAAATATTCGTTACTAACATGCCGATATTGTTTTATCAAAATAGTAATCGAATTCTCGGCTACTTTTATCCTAATTTTATTAAGCTATTCTTTCGAATATAGATTATTGATGAAAGTTTAATATTAAATAGCTTTGTAAAATGTGAGTTTATCAAGAAACTTTTGATTTAGCATTTATATTTAAATACTTTAAATATTTAATAGACCTTTAGACCCTTAAAATAGACATTTTTATAAAACGAATAATTTTATAATGAAATCTAATAAGATATGCTTCAATCTTTTGAAGCCTTCTTTTCTTTATAAAAATAATTAGAATAATCTTATTATTCATATTATTTTAAATTATTTTGGTTTGTGTAAAATTAATCATGAAGAACTTTTGCTCATGTTGTATTGTTAAATAGGATTAAATAATGTTCTCTCGTTAAATATTTAGTATTGGCATTGTTTGTATTTGAGTTTAATTTAATTTTTATTTAAATTTTTAAGTCTTACCATAGCCCCAACCTTGACATTATTTTTATCTGTAAAAATAATATGGGAGGTTGTATGAGAATTTTTATGTTTTGCCACTTTACCGGATAGACCAAATTTCTAAG
>JAPMOQ010030274.1:2933751-2950812 GCA_026543055.1 Argiope trifasciata | reverse complement strand
TGAACTATAGAGAAAAGGTTAAATTTGAATGGAAATATTTCTAATATCTGAAACAAAATCTATGTCACTTGTACTTAAATCGCATTGGATTTGTATATATAGGCAAAACAGTCTCTAAAACTTTGATTTATTTTGGTGAAGCTTTTTTTATGAATGCTTTTAATATATGGAATAATTTTATTTCAACTTACATCACCAAATATTAAAATTTAAAACATTGGTTCGATGATTTTCATATTTCAATATATCAACATCACATAGATATTGAATCCATTTAAATTATTTTTATTAAATGAATAATAATAAACAAAGTAAATGTTGATTACCAGCATGCACCGTTATTATAAAGCTTTGTTATTACTGTTTTTCTAAAAATAGTAAATGGTGCTTTATTTTTTCCCTTACTTTTCTAACTTTTGACATTTAACACATTGCAATGACTAACAAAAATTTATTATTCTATATTACTCATCTCTAATTTTATGCACCTTCAATATCTATGTTTAACTTCAACTTCATCAAATGCCTTCTCAACTTGAAGCACTGGAATCCGTAAGACTTTTTTATGGAAATGCTTTAATAACCTAAATCACATTAAAATAATATTTAATTAGCTAAACGGAAGATTCCACTTTTATCTTAGTATTAAATCACCATGGCAACTGCTTGAATTTCCTATGCTCAGAGTTTCCGTACGTTGACGTATCTAAAAAGTATTTCCTAAAATCTATATAAGGAAGAATCACTAAATTTCTTGATACTCAGTTATTGTATTTACTAGTTGAGTTTCATTCCAAATCTATACTTTATATCCGAAACTAAAGTAGAAAAAGAATATCTCTCAAGTCAACTTCCATCTAAACTAAATTACCTCTGAAGGGCAAACTTATTAAGTCAGAGTCTTGTGTTTTTTTTATTTCAATACATAAAGTGTTGAAAGTGATAAAAAGGGTGTGTCAAATTACATTCTTTTTTTATATATTTTTATGATTGAAGAAGTTTTTTTCTTTCCATTAAAATACTTTTCTAAGAGAAAAATGAAACAAACTCTTAAAGTGAAAGACACGGAGTAATTTTTTATTGCTTTTTTCAATTTACTTTTATCGTGGGATGTAATTTAAAGTGTATTTCATTTTGTACGGTATTTTCAGCCTCAGCAAACAAACCTTTAGACTTAGTCATATAACTCAGTTCTTAACTTTTAATCTTTCGAAGGAATTTTTTCTTCGTATGAAATATTTAATTTTTCCCACTTAAAGGGACTATTTTTGAGAATTAATCAAAGCATTAAATATATTAAAAAATCCCTTCAACTCTTTATTCTATAATTAAGAAAGTCATGCATTATTCTATAAATTATTGTACGGACATCATTCTGAAGTTCCATCATTTGTATATTTATAGAATATCCCCGCTGATATTTTGAGAAACTCCCCATTTCAATTAAAATTAATACTTGTTATGGTAATGTGGAATAACTTTAGAGTAGATAGCATTTTAAATGTCGATCAATAAACTTTAACCCTTAACTGAGAGAAGAATTTTTAGGACTTAACTGGGGAGTTGCGGTCTACAGAACTTCATTTAATTTACACCAAAATTAAATTTTCTAATTAGCGTATTAGTAAAAAACTGTCAATACATTTTATAAATATTATTCTTGATATATAGATTTGTTTTTGAAATTTTTCCTATTATATTATCCTTAAAAAAGTAAATGCGTTGGGATATATTTTTTCTTCCCAAACTACCTGTTACAATAAATATTATTGCTGAAAAACATATTACTTTATACTTATTAAATCATATTATTTTTCAGTATGTAAATGTATATAGAAAACAATATCATGTAAAATTAACAATTATAGGGAAAAAATAATAATGGGTAAATTTGGCCCTATTTTTATCGGCTTATGTAACTTTTACAGCATGGTTTTCTAGGGAATTAATTATAAACATACAAGCTAAGAGCTAGTATAAAAATCAAGCTATAGATTATGTATGTATTTCTATTGGTATATTAAGGGTACTTGGTACCTCAAAAATTGTTCCTTAAACCTTTGACTTATTAATCTGAAAATTTCAAAACAATCCGACAAGTATTTTGCTAGATATGGAGTTATTTTGTCTAACGCGATATCAGGTGCCACGCCCACTTCCTGTGTTTACATAAAACTTATTTCATGTGCGAGTAGTCAAGCCGTTTAATTTTTTCAATGAAATAAAAAGTAGGAAACTTTTTGAAACTGCAACGGTTAAATCCTTGTTTGTTTATGGTTTTACTGTTTTTGTTCTGCTTTTTGAAAGAATTTCGCACTTGTTATTATAATCATTTTGAAATCAAAACTGCTTTTCAAGACTACATAATTTATATATTGCTTACCTGCTTTTTAATTCGTTTCGGAAATGCGATTCAGTAAAAGGAAATACCATTATCTTGCCATGAGTAACAAGAAATATAAACGAAGGAATCAAAACAGATCAATGTATCTGGGATTGAGTCATATTTATTAAATGAAACCGATTGAAATTCGCAATTGTCAGATACAATCTGACAATCCCTTTTACTTCCTGAAATAAAAATTAGATGATAAAATTGACATATGTTTTGAAGAAAACATATATATTTTTTTATCAAAAAACAAATTTCAAAAATTTTTTGCAAAGTAGTTTATCCAGACTTCCTTAAAAAAGCTGTGAATTTGCAGTTGGTTGCTAAATTTGGTTTTTAATATGATCTGAAATTTATATGCAACTATTGTTGTGAAAAAATCTACTTGACTTCCTCGTCAAATTATGCTGATGATTAATTCAATTGATAATTTAAATTGAACCAGTAAATCTTAACAGTGTTTTGCACAGTAAAGTATATTATATTATGCATTGCATTGAATAATAATACACTGTATTGTCTTGCTATACAAATATTTATGCACTATTTTTTGGGGTCATTTTCAAATATGTCATTACTGCTTATGTAAATTAATGCTTTTATTGCTTCATCTATATACTTCAGATTAACACAAAACATTTATAGAATTGTGTTTGAATGATATCTAGTGTTTAAAATATTTTTCATAGGAACTGTAAGTTATATGCAGTTGTTGTGAAAAAATCAGCTCGCTTCCTCATCAAATTATGCTGATGATGATAAACTCAATTGAAAATTTTAATTGAATCAGGAAATCTTATGTGTGTTTTGCACAGAAAAACACATTATATTACATATTGCATTGAATAATAATACATTCTATTGCTTTGGTATACAAGTATTTGCACCATGGTTTTTTTTTTTGTCATTTCCAAATATGTCGTTACTGCATATATCAACAAATGATTTGAATTCTTCTTCTATAAACTTAAGATTAACACAAAACTTATAAAGAAATATGTTTGAATGATACTAAATTATTTAAAATATTTTGTACTTATATAAGCTATTTTAGGTTGAATATTTTTGTACTTATGTTTTTGAAGCTGTTTTTCGTCGCATGAATTATCTTGAAAATTTACCCACTTCAAAACGGCTAATTTAATTTCAATTTCAATGAAATGGGTTAGAATTTTTGCTGTATATTATTAGTTATTTGATAAGCAGAACTGAAGATCTTTAATAACCATTTTTATAAAAAAAATACTGAGTAAAAAAAAAAAAATTGTACTTTTTCCACCAAATTTTTCTAATAATTCCTACATATGATAATGACCATTAATAAATATTATAAAAATGTATATTAATAACACTAATCGCTTAGCACTTAGCATGTTATTGCTCTAAAAAAACCGTGATATGAATTATTTTTATCATAGTTTTACTGTGTTTAAAACTTTAAAGCTGTTTTTCTCAGTTTGCTTTTTTTTTCAAAATTCTGTCAGCTACAAAATGTAAAAAGTCGATCACATTTCATTGTATTTACATGAAATTTTTTCTGCTCATTCTTAAATGTATGTTTGATAAAAATAGGGATGGATTTGTAAAAATTTTGAATATATTTTTTCTAAAAATGCTCAAAGTGAAAAAATCTGATTTTTTCCAAAAAATTTCACAAAATTTTGTGGAGCATTTTTTTTTCTCACAAACTAATATAGATATCAAAAATCCGATCCCTAATTTTGTTACATACATTGTGATGTCACAGGAAAAAAATTTGGAAAAAATATACAAAAAGAAGCATTTTAAAAAAATGTCTATTTAAAAAAAAAAAAAATTAAATTTCTAATTTTTGAATCTGAGTAATATTTTAGAAATCTAAGTTTCTGCACAAATAACATCTATCTATCACAAAATTTAATAATTTTATCAAAAATTGTGGAAATGTTTTTTGACGTACCAAGTTCCCTTAATATATTTTATAATTTATTTAAAATAAATTACCGATAGAAAAATTAATTATGTTTGAGAATACATATCAGTTCACTTGAATGCGAACTTTCATTGAAAATCTCTATTTTACAATTATCCTCACCACTAAAATCACTTTCTGCTTCATTTAAAAGTGTCTAGGAACAGTTTTTCATCATAGGATTTAAAAAATTGTTTTCTATTTCGAGGCCTAAGTTTAAGCGCCATCTGCTAAGCCTTGTTTATTACAGGGAAATGCGGTTTCAGAGACTATTCTTTATGAATTTACTAAATTATTCTTTAAAACATCAGCTGAAATCGGTTGAAAAAGTGCATGTGTAGTGTAGGTCACAAAACAGAACCTTCAATCCATTCAATTGAGCTAAAAATAGAATACAGGTGACCGGAAGTCCATCGCTAGAGGTCTAACTAACCGCATTTCCTCAATTAAGGGTTAATACAGCAAACTATAATATTCTTCAGAAAATGTGCATTAAAGAGCAACATTTGTAAAGACATACCAGTTATGTGAATCTGTAAACAAGGTGAACTACACCCATACATAAAGTAACATGCGTGAACCTGTTAAGAAATCATGGAAATCTGTTATCAAATGCATATTATTTGAATTTTCCAGTGATTAGGCAGAATGCTCATAAATGAGTATTAAAAAGTTGTAATTAATTGGACTATTAAAAGTAAACAAAGCAAATTATAACTACTTTTTTTGCAGAAAACGAAAAATATCATCTGAAGCTTTAATTCATTACTGTTTTTAAGCTTCCATTGTCTGTTCCCTCAGAAGGAGAAGTGATATTGAGCAAGTAACTCGTTAGAAATACGAGTTGTATCGAGGTAGTACGATAATTCAGTTTAAACTTCTTTCTGCATGCTTGGTAACTTTGATTACCACTTCTTCCCCCCAAATCAGATTCTGTGACGTAAGAAAATAAAATTAAGCATAAATGCTCAATTTAAAACTTAGTCAGATAATTTGAACTCTATTTAAATCTAATTTATATCAATATTCAAGTCCTTTCTAACAGAGACACCCAGTCTCATATAGAGTAAAGGTTCTTCCTTTGATAATAAACAAGCACTACCTCATTTGTTAGCAAAGAAGAAGTGCCTCCTCTAGTGATAAATTAGATATGATGATCAAAAGGGCCTCCATCGATCGTGAGCAAAAAATACAGATAAGATCTTACTGATGATAAGTAAGGAGTGCATCTTTTGATGATAAACAGAGGTGAATAATTTTATGGACAAGAAGTTAAGGGGCTGAAGATTGAATCTTGCAATAAAAGCTCATTTTCGGTCAAAATAAGAACATAATTTGTTATTTCCGTATCTAAGGTGGATAATTTATGGAATAACGATGTGAATCTAATTGTATTAAGCATTTTAAATAATTATTTACATGCTTTTGCATGTTATCTTTTAAAATAGAGATATTCTTTTGTAGTTACCATTTATGGTGAGACTACTTTTATTTAACTAATTTCATAACACAGTGAAAAAGACAGAATGTCATCCATTTTTAACTTTATTTTATCATTAAGATGTTTCTTTTTATTATAATTATTGAAGATACATTCTTTGTAATATGAAAAATTTAAAACATTTGAAAATTCGGTGCATTGTGAAACGGTATATGAAACAAAACTTTGTTCGGTAAAGGCATGTATGATGGATACAAAAATGGATTTATATCAGAAAATATTAGTTCTTCAAATTACTTGGACTCTCTGGTTGAAAATGGAGAATAATACTGTGCAAATACAAACCAAATAATCTGGTTTATGGCCCCTTCAGGAATGACTTGTAGTTTACCATTGTCAAAAATTCACATTAGTAAGAAGACATTGCAATAGGCACGTAATTAAATTTTAAACGGCCATTTAAGAAAAGGACCTTGATGCATTTGAAGTGAATATAGATTATTGGCATTATTTATGAAAATTGCTCTGAAGTTTTCTCGGTGTAGAAAATAGTGATGGATATATGATGATAAGGAAGGATTTCTATTTTAATAATTAAGAACGTGTGTCTCTTATATTGGTCCATAGAATCCTACTAAATTCAGATAAATATTGAAAAATTATCATACGTTATGTGCAAAAAAATTCCACGTTGGGAATATTATCATACTATCAGGCCCATATACATACTTTCAAAACTTTGAAAAATTATTTCAATTCAAAAAACATAATGGTTTTTGAGTACTGACTAATGAATTTTAATCTAAGAAGAGTATAAAATATCTTAGGTGCTTGTTTTAGATAATATATGGAAATGGTGGGCAATCTGAAATATTTTTCCGTTAGCCAAGAGCAAATGTCTCCAACGAGAACCAAACGCGAGCCAAATCGCCAAGCGAAGCAAATGACACATAGTTTCTTTAATAAAATTCATTGGCAAAATTTGACGAAATTCTACATTATTTTGTGATTTCCCGCTGCTCTTTGCTAACCGAAAAGTCTTCCAATTACAAATCTTAATTATATCCAGAGAGAAAAACGTCTGCAATGTTTATACGCTTCTACAATTATTATGTAAATATAAAAAATAATTTTGAATTATTTAAAACACTTTGTTGAGCACTTTTTGTTGAAATGTGACATATTCTATAATGTTGCAGGTTTTATAAACATTTAGGATAGTTAATATTTTGATTTTTGATATAATATTTTATTATTTCGTTAAATGTAAGCCGCAAAAGATTTATATCTGTATATTGTGGTATTTTAACATGATCTAATCGCCACATACTTTTTACCTTTATCTTTAGATTCAGTAAGAGAACAACTCTATTTTGCATTATTATAGGACTATTAATTATTCCAGTCTACTCTTTTAAATCTTTAAATTGTTTATCTTGATCGATTTCATTAAAACTTTTTGGAACCTCGAAACTATAAATATTAAAAAAATTATCAGTTTTAGTTAAAATCGTACATTAAAACAATTTATTCTACTTGACATGGGTAACAAAGAATCTTTTTATTAAACTAAGAGAAGACCGAAATTCGTAAAAGGATTTCAGATAAAAGTTTTGTTATTCGATCAATAGAACCCTAGAAAAATATTGTATCCTTTTATATACCAAAACTTGGAAAACTGGGATAAGCACTCTAGGGAATAAATGTATGAAAGAAAAGAATACTTTTCGAATTATGGTTCTAAAATAGAACTCTAAAAAGTTTTCACTTTTCTTTAGATAAACGCACATAAACGGTATGAATCAGCAAGTTTTGAAGTACAGCAGAACACCGCGTTCTGCTTTGCAGTAAGTTGTATTTTCTTATGCTTTTGTTTCAAACGTCACGATAAAAATTCCCAGTGCCTAGCAATTTATGGAGTTTGCACAACCGAAAACTTCTTCAAATTATTAAAAATATGCGTGATATTTTAACCAAAAGTGTTCCTATGATTCACAATGCTGTTAGATTAATATATTTTGTTTTGATGATCAGAGAAAATTCAGAAACTGGATATAATAGAAATTTTTAGCAAAATTGTATAGTCATGCATATATTCGCTGTTTCTATTTTCCACTTAGTTAATAGCATTACTTCAAATAGCATAAACAAAAACAAAAGTGTTGACAGTGGTCACTCTTAGCAGTATACATTAAAGTAAGAAATGAAAAAAATAAGTATTTTCGCATCTCACACATTTCTGATGCCTGTTTATCTTTTATTTTTATTCAATATTCAATTAATTAGTTGAAAGATTCATTTGATAAATATTTAGCAATTAATTTTGTAAATATTCCACTCGTTTGAACAAAAAGTTATTTGTATGGGAAAAATTCATACTTTTGTATAAATTGAATTTCTATATTGCGTGAGTAGTTGTTTCAAAATATTTCTTCAAACCATAATCGTTAATTCTGCTATTGTGCTTCAGACCAGAAAAATCAATTACATCCTTTTTTTTTTTTCAAACTTTACAAGTATGCAGGAATTAATTTTAAAAATATGCATTAATATGAAATTTTTTAAGTAACTTTAATTTCCAGATTTTTATTTATTTTTCTAAATATTAACTATATATTATAATTAGTTGAAATTAAAAATATCTAAGTAAATTTAAATGACTTCCAGATGTTAAATCTAAAAAAAATGTTTTGAGAAATCCAGACATATGACAAATGAAAATTCGCAACATATAATCTTTTAGTATGTAAGACTATAAAAACTTTGAAATTTCTTTAAGATATTCGAAAAGGGCTTTTTTTTCAAAGTTTATTCATTATTCGTTGAAAAATCAGTTTTGCAGAACTTTAGAAAAGAAACATGTTTATTGCTCTAAAATATTCAATGATTCTAATGACAAAAAATTTAGGGAATTTCAGCACCATAAGAATGGAAATTGACTTCAAAATATACGTATTTAGTTTTATTTAAGTAGTATATCAAAATCATCATTTTATTTTATTGGTTATTATTTATTTTTAGTCTCCTTTGCAGGTCAATTGTTTTTTCAAGGATATTAGCTGCCTTTAACTTAAATAGCTTGGATATAACTTTATTTCCCTGATTGTAATAAATTGTGACACATCAAAATTGCTAAATTTTATATGACACACGTTTCTTGATATCATGGGGCTTTTATAAAAACACATATGTGGTTCATTTACTTTCTACATGTCATAGTATTGTAACATCAATTCTGATTCTTATTGCAAACTACAGAAGTATTAAATCCATTTATTATTTGTTTGCTCTAAATAATGGTAGTAAACCATGCAATAATAGATTTCCTTATTCAATGAAAACGATGCAAAATTCAAGACATCAAAGTATTCTATTTTGAAAAATTAGGTAATAATTTAAAAGAAAAACCAAAAAAAATTTGCCCGTGTATTCATTTAGCATTGTCATAAAATACATTTCCTATAAAACTTGAAATACTATAAAATTCATATTTGTGGAGGAATATTTTAAAAATTATCAACCCAAAAATTAAAATTACCTCATTTTTAATGAGGATTAATCTCGAGCAATGACGGAATATCAGTTAGCTGTATTATAAATTCAACCATGTCTAAAACTTATTTTACGGCCAAATATAAAATTATATTGTGAATTATTGTAATGCTTGCATGTAAAAAATTACTAATTATAGAAGCTTATAAAAAGAGTTTCATTTATAAGCTTTCTATATTTAAAATTTCTTTGGAAACCAGAATTAAAACATCTAAAGTAGATGTAAAAAAGGAAATAGTACATTTTCAATCGTATATTTATAAAGATTAATCTTTGAAGTTCAATAGTTTCAACTTCATAAAGGAATGCTTATTTCTTAGTATGGATTTCTTAATCCTCTGTTTTAATCAAAATTATGTTATCCATCTTATCTTTATTGCAAAGATTTACTTTATATATATTATTTTTCTTATAAATAAAAATGAACTGTTTGTTTATTTTTATTTATAAAAAAAATAATATATAACTAATGTTTTCTAGAAACATAAAAAAATTACTAAATTTTATTCTATGAATTAATATAAAATGTGTCACGAAGATTTAAATAAACATACCATCAACTTTTAACTAACAAACAAGTTTATTGAAGGAAAGTAGAGACTTGCGATTTTACAAGGTCGAGAAGTTGATCACTATTAGCGAGTATCAGCTTTTATACAAGAACAGAATATTCAAGTAACAATTAATTTGTAAAATAAAGAAAAGTCCAGAATATTAGAAAACACAAGGAAACGAGTTAAAAATCCGTGCCTGGGATACAACAACCACAGCAGCATCGAAACAGCAAATTGAGAGGTTGGATCACGTGCTTTGACCATTCGGCCACTGTGCCTGTGGTAAACTTTATGAGTTAGTATGAATGTGTCTGATGACAGGGAAACACGTCCAACATCTCCTTGTTTTAAAATACAAAATAAAAAGATTAACATTCTTCGTATTACATGAATACATAAGTTATTTCTATTTTCTCTGTACCTTTCCCTTTTAAGTTATGCTTCGACGTCCATATTGTGTCCTGAGGGATATATTATAGTATAAAGGTCATTGTGAACAAAGAAGAAAGAATATATGGAAATTATAGTATCATTATAATGCTGCATCATTTAAAATAAGTTTAATCTCATTTAAAATATCCAAAACAGAAAATAAGAGAAAAAATGTCTTTCATATTATTTTTAAAATGAAATTATTTAATTATTTAAAACCACCGCATTAGCACCAAATTTTTATATAATTATTTTACTTAAACTGGGTTAATGTTTCATTGTTGTAATATGATATAATATTAAATAAACATTATTTTGCACTATATTGACGTTCAAAAATATTTATTGTGTGGGAGAATATATTAGTTATTTTTAGTAAAATAAAATTACCAGCCTCTGACGTTCTTTTTCGAACTTCTATCATTTGTATACACATTTAATTTCATATTTATAATATCTATTTTGATTTTTAATAGAAATAATTTTATGTTCCGAAACGAATCAATATTTTAATTTTGTAGTAGTGGATGGAAACTAAAAAGCTTAGTTATGTTGTACCATCAAATACTTTACCATCTGCTACCCTTTGTTATAATAGCAAACATTTTTAATTGATTACAGATATCAATAATTATTTTACGAATTATTATAGAGATATTTAAAATTACAGGACTTTTTACTCTGACCAAGATGATTTATCTAAAAAATGTATTCTGATTTAATAATACAAAAAGTGACTTTTTTGCTTCTGATGCAATATTTAATTACTCCTATAATTTTTATACACTGCCGTCTTTTATGAAACATTTTTTGATAAACATTTTACCTCTTAGATACTTAAATACACTTAATAATTTCGATCTTACAAAATTTACATTTAACTAATTACAATCAAACATAAATATTTTGTAGAAACAATTTTATTAATTACATAGGAATAACAATAAAGTTAAATTAATAAGTTTTAATGTTTATAGCAACTAAATTTATAACTTAAATTCATTGAAATATCCATACACAAGTTGTTAAGTGTTGTCGAGTTGCTAACGTCACTCTCTCACGGTCTCTTATCCATTGCGAGGAGTTCAACCTGCCTGTACCTGATATTTAAATTCAGTGCAGGTTTCACAGAATGCATGGAATCACGGAAATGTTAAGATTTAACTCAGTGTCTTCACTGAAACGGGAAGATTTAACTCGCCGTTTAGGAATCCTTAGTTAAATGCCGAGAGGGAGAAAACGGCTTTCGAAATTACGGCTTCTCTCAACGCAAAACGAGATAGGGATTCATCAAAGATGCCGCAACTATCAGATTTAATCAACTTTGTGGGATAATTCTAAGTGTTAAAAATGAATGCATTCAAAATACTAAAGTGCATAATATATTATTGGAGATACTTAATAGATACATAAAATTATCATAGAGTGCGTAGGAGATTAGCCTGGAAAATACAAATACTGAAGGTAAATTAAATTTCTGAAGTAACCTATAAGTAAACCAATTTTAAATTATACCATACTTGAACCATTCAAAATTTGAAAAAAGTCATTTTATTACATGAGTTTGCATTACAGGAGGTATTTCCTGCTGCATGCCTAAATCTTCAACGTCTATTTGTGACTACAAAAGGCTTATAGGCAGGAATTTTCTTTTAAAGTTAATAAGACACGTCCCATTTCTCGAGAACATAAATACGTGTGCCACAACACTTAGTTTGGTATAAATAGATTTAAAATATGCAATATCATCAAGTGAAACTTGTATGTCATTCTGCAATCACTAAAAAATGAGAGCTGTTAAAAAATTTAGTTTTAGTAGTCAATGGTGGCTCTTCCCGAAATCTTATTAAGCACTCTTTAATAAAGATGCCAACATGCCCTTCAACTTGCTTACAAATTGAGAACCTGTCAGCAGTTCATGAGGACTGTGATTCTTCAAAAGTTTATTTTGAACTTCCCATATAGAAGCACTTTACGCTTCATACTATAGTGAAGAAAACCATATATGTATTTGTTTTTCATCAGTAAAATAAAATTTAAAACAGGACAATAATTTTAATCAGAAAATGACTTATTAAATATCATTAAAAATAATTAAGTTCTCGTTAAGCTTAAAATTCAATATTGATATGGCATTAGATGATAAAACCTTTTCAGAAATTTTTCCTACTAATTGTTAACGATATGCCACTAGCATTTCTTATACTTCCTAATCTATCTATATATTTATATACAGAAATATTGAAAACAATCCTTCAATAACAAATAGCTGCGTTCATTGAACACGAATAAAAAGACTACAGATATACAGGCCAGGCGAACATATGCAATACACAGCAGGGCACTACAACAAACAGTAGTCCATTAGTAGTAATCACTTATATAAAACTACACACAAGAAAGACTACAAACAGTATTCACACAGACACAACAAACAGTATTCAGCAGATGAAGGGAATCTACATAAATCCACGCTATGGTCTCTCCAAACGTCTGTAGTTTAATACTGTGTCTTCCCTTTATTTATATATAAATATTTTATCTATCAAACTGCCGATTCATACCACATGAATTGCTACTCCACGCTCAACGGGATGCTGCTTCTACCTTAAATACGAGGACTTGGTTACAATACGATTCAGCAATAGCTTGAGCTCCACGGAAAACTTGTTCTTCGCTGTACTGATCTTGCTATTCCACCATTACTTCGTTATCCTCTGGGTTTTGGACCAATCAAACCTTCTCGTATCTCGGTTCCAGAATTAACTATTTTGCTAACAAAATTTCTAAATTCATCTTCAAGTAAAGATGGAAGAGTTTGTCAATCAACATCCAATAGAGCTGTTTATAAAAGGGTCTTTCAAGTGATTGAAGCTAACGGTACTCGGAAGCAACATTACAAAAACAATGTATATATTCATATACATACCTGATCTGTACGTCTAACTTAGATATTATTTTAAATATTTTATACAAATAAATTACTCTAACTTACTTAATAATTACTCTACTTATCAATAAGTTATGTTCCTTCGCTGTTTTATTTCAACTTCCTTTGTTTTAAATAAATAGCCATTTTTTCCGTTTAAAAGTACATATTGGCGTCATCTTCAACTATCAATCTTTCAAGTAATGTTCCCTGCTTTAAAGAGCTATTCCGTAATTGATTGTGATAAAATTAACATGATTTACTTAAAAACCCCATGATATAATTTTATATAGTTTTATTTTAAATATTAGGCACATTCATCACAAGGCTTAAAGTTTATTAAAACAAACACAATAAGAATTCTGAATTATACTCTCTATTAAAATGGTTTGAATTTTCTTTTTGATCAATACAGTTTTATAACATTTTTGCCAAAAATGTAATTTTTTAAACATATTATTTGAGTATATCCTGGGATTTTCAGATCTAAGAAAATATTTTTTTAAAAAAAACAAGATAATTTAACTTTATTTTTTATTTCTTATTTTTAATTTTTTTATATATAATTAACTTTATTAGTGCATTTATCTACTCCTTAGATGAAAAAAAATTTTTATCGATAATTTTTACACCAATTATTTTTATTCTTTATTTCTTTATCAGAAAATCAGAGTTTTTTGAGTTAATTAGAATTATTATTATTTTGAATTAATTAGAAACATTAAATTGTTAGGTTAAAATACATAGTTAAGAAATAAGAAAATAAGAAAAAGTTTAGGCATTGATAACGTTATAAAAAATTAATTCTTTACGATTTTTTAAAAGAAAGCGGAAAACAGTATCGTATCTTTCGACACAAAGATTTAATGAATAATGTTTTGAAATAATTCACAAAACATTATTTTTTTTGAAATTTTGCAGAACGTTTGCATAAAAATGATACCAACAAGCATTTTGGTACCCATTTTAGAATTAACAGTTCTTTTTTTATATAAGGTAAATGTTATATGATATTCATAAGCTGTTTCAGAGAATTCTTCACTTTTTACCTGTCATATTAGTTTTCTTTTGCTTGTCTTCATGTTCTACTTTTTTTTATTAAAATAACTATGCAAGAATATCCCCCCCCCTTTCCTGTTAGCTGAAAAATGCTTAATTGATTTCCTAGGCAACATTTTATACAAAAAAATAATAAATTACAAAAAGAAATGAGCTGTCTCCAAGATAAAACAATTTTTTCAAAATATGCTGTTTGGTTTAGAAAACTCATTATAGAATATACAAAATGCACGTTTATAAAAACTACCAGTATTCTAGATAAATATTTTCTAAAGTTTAAATATATATATATATATATATATTCTTTCCTATCGGCACTATGTTTACTTTGAGAGCTGTCTCAGTTTCTAAAATAATTATTGGAACTTCTTTGAAACTATACTGCAACAATTATTTTTAGTAACGTATACTTAGTTATTTATTGAAACAGACGATAATGGATTTTTGTTGTTGAGAACTAGAAGTATCTTTTTTTCTAAACCCGTATACTGTATCTTTTGTAAAGTGAAAATTAATCCTGCTTTGAAGAATTATAATTGAAAGAGGCTCCAGTACTATATATTTGCGAAAATATATTTTCGTCTTAAATAGTTTAATGTTTCCCAATTGACAACTTTTTTTCAAATTTGTGCTTGATTAATAAATACAAGTTGCATTAATTTAAATGCTTAATAAACGAATAAAATTTTGGCGATTTCATCATTTTATTAATTAATAAGGAATAAGATTTGAAAAATGTTTTATAGAAAATTTGATGATAGTATGATTATCTCAAAATAAGAAGTTTCGTTTAGACAGAATATCCTCAATGGATATTATGGATATTATAAACATTGTAACTATAATATTGAATATTGTATTGAATATTGAATATAATATTGAATATTATGGGTAACCTAAATTTTATCATCCGATACAAATTTAGCTTCTGACTCTATAATTATAATTTGATATTCACAGATTTCTGAATATAATTGTAATATGTGCACGTATATATCTGTCCTAATAATGAATGTATAGAATCAGTGAATGAATGTGTTTGTGTTTTGATGTTCTGTGAGTCAGATTATTTGACATACAGCTACCAAATTTTGCATATATACGCATAGTACGATGGGAATGTTCACATCGAATTTATTAATTTTGAATTTTGAGTTAATTGAAAATTACCCTGTAATTTGCTGCTTATCCAGAAAATTTCCAATATTATTGTTTAAGGAAACTGGATTTTGCACCGCATCAAAATTTAAAAACATACATCCTTTTTAATACTGTCAATTTTATAATCGAATAGATTTCGCTTTTTTTAGCTAAATTTAATCTTTAACAATATAGTGATTACAAGACATCTTGTAATGTGTCTGTTCAAAATTACCATTAGATTTATTTGAAAACTTTACTTTACATACACATAGTTTTTTTATGGATTTTTCTTTAGTTTAAGCGATTTTTATTTCAAAAGGAGATTTCGTCGTTACAATAAAAATTCGAATTGTTCGAACATCTCCCCTTTACATTAATAGTAATTTGTATTTTTTTCTCACGTTGTTGAAAAAGATAGCCAATAACAGCAACAATTTGGATGATTTCTTATGTCCTAAATTATGCCTGCCATCTTAATACAAAATACTCACAAATATAACTATGCATTTGTTTATTCACTGGCCTATTTAAGTATACAAAAATGTTGTAAAAAGGCACTTAAGAAAATACAGAATATAATTTTATGTTTTTGCTCGCAAAAAGACACTTTAATTTTTACTTTACAACAAAAATACGCAAATAATCAGGCAGCATTGTTTTTAGAAATCATGAAAAAACGATATCCGATGCAATATATTTTGCCATTTATTCTGCATTTAGAATGTAACCATGAATACATTTCGAATATAACACAATCTTTAGCGTTTTTGATTGTTTTAAACATAAATTTTGAAATTCAAACTGTTTTACTTTTATTTACAAATGGTAACAAATTAAGATTCTTATTAGATAGTAAAGTGTAATAATTTAAAAAGTTTTAGAATTCAGGCAGTAATGTTAAATTTGAATTTCCAATTTTATGAATTTTTTAATAGTAGAAGACTAAACAATTGTGCATCATGGTTAATTTTGTGGAAACTTAATACTATTAAACAAGCACATTTTTTTAAAAAAAAATTCATGTTTCAATTGACCGGTTTGATGTGTAAAAGACAAATTAACTGATTTGATATAATTTTTATTATGATTTTTTTATCATTTATTCTCCAAATTATTCTGTGAAAACCAAGCTTAATAATTTTTAAAAATAGCTTTTTTCTTAGTAAATAATAATTTAAATCCATTTTACCTCGGTACATAACATTAATGAAAATATGTTTATAGTCTTGCTGTACATTCATAGTGAAAAAAAATATTATGAAAAACCCTTCAATTCCATTTTCTGTTAGATAAAATTTATTATTTTCAAGAGTATTTTGAATAGAATTTCGGTTATGAATAATTTATCAATAAATCAATTTAATTTAGTATTATTAATACGAAAGTTTCGTGTAAGTACTTTTAATATGGAAATAATATTTATCCCAAATATCTATTATTTCAAAATTAATGCATTTTTTATTTTTTTATAGTTTACTACATATGCATTTAATCCCTCAGTTCGAATCAATTATATCACTTGTTGGATTGTGAGTAGATAATCTTCTATGCGAGGGAAGAATGAAATATTCCTAAAACACATTAGATGACTAGGACAACAATATAGTC
>JAPMOQ010030274.1:2913574-2933351 GCA_026543055.1 Argiope trifasciata | reverse complement strand
CCAGAAATTAAATAAATAATTAATGAAAGCAATTAATTATTTATTTACGCTAAAATACATATTCTCGGATGACTTTCATGTAGGCTATATAAATAAATGATCATGTAGTCGAACATTATTTTTTAATTAATGATGAACTTACGATTAAAACAGCATTTGGCCCAAATTGTTTTCATATATTCTAATAAGAGTATTCTACTACAGCTCATTTTTCTCCTAATACCGACACTGCACTCAAATAATACTTATATTCTTTCTCGGTCTCACTTCTTATTTTTCTTTGTCTGTTATCTTTGGATGTTCCATTGCAATTTGAAAAAACAATGCAGCTTGACTAGAGTATTACTGAGGTATCTAAACAATTGTTAACGATAACGACGATAAAGTTTCGTTATTCCAAAAGGTAAACGAACCGGAAATTCATTCATCAGTGTTGCAACAAGAGGTGTGTCTAAAAGTAGAAATAATAAATAATGTAGTTTTTAACTCATTAGCTGTTAATTAAAGCTTTACCTCCCTTTTGTCAGTAAATAAAGGGAAAGTCAATTACTGACAAAAATAATTGTTAATATAAATTATTAATAATTTTCATTTAATATTTAAATAGATACTTACAAAATAAACTTCAAATGCATAGGTCAGATAACTCGCCTCTTAGAGGGTTAGGTTAATCACAAAGCAAAGGTTAGGTTAGGTGAATCAAAAAGCAAATTAATGTACTGTTAAGATAAAATTTTGTTACATAATAAAGAGATAAAAAAATAATGCCGTAGAAATCTTTAAACTTATATTTATTTGCTATTTGAAAATGATGTTTTATGCTGAAATCTATATTGGATTCGTTTTCCAGTGCTACTAATAGTATGATAATTTAATTATTTTGTATTTGATGATCCATTGAATTATTCATTCTTTTTACCGAATTAAATATGAAAATAATATTTTCTAACTGTAAAAATTGCCTTCTTGGCCTGACCATTGATGAAGGCTAAACATGCTGACATTAAAATTGATGTGTTGAAGTTATGTCATGAAAAAAAATTTCTTTGACGGAGCAATGTCCTGGAAGAAATATCATCCTCTGTTATAAAATTATCGGCTATTGCATTCCACAAAATGTATTTTGTTCCCTTACTTTAGACAAATAAAACTCGTTTAAAAATACCTAGACTATGATTAATTAGTTTTTAAACTTCTGTTATTTTAATCATAACTTGTTCATTAACAGTCAGCAAGATTTTTTTATTTCCCAAAATTTATTCAGTTAAAAAGCCCAATAATTCATTATAAAAAATGTATTTTATCTTTCATTAAAGTGCATTCAATAAATGAGCTAAGCAATTAGTGAATTTAAAAGAGGATATAATATGCAAGTAATGAACTGAAAATGCTGTCTGCAATAATATTGTTTTTATTCATTGGTTAATGAAAAATTAATATTTTTACAAATAATTATTCTTGGGACTCTTATAATTTTAATTTTAATTCTTAGATGCTCAAATTGAATTATTGCTTGTTTTTAAAAGTATTCAATCGTAAATTCTTTGTTTTTCACTTAAGGTTAGGAAATGGTAATGGGGTCTAATTTTGAAGGAGATCGAATGATATTTATTAATCTCACACTATTAATTAGGTTCAAAAACTATACAATTTTTTCCAAAAATTGCATTTCTTTTTTATTTGTTAAATGGAATAATTTTGTTTGTTAAGAAAACTAAAACTACTCATTTTTAATAGCTCATTAATGCACGATTTACTCACTCACAATTTTTTAAGCTGTTGTAAGAATTTATTCGCATACTTTAGCATCAAATGGATATTTTATTAGCAGGGATATTTTAGCATCAAATTATATTAGTTCTTATCTAACGTCTATATGTCAACAGCTAAATGTTATAAGACATATTCGAATCTATATATCTATTTTAACATTATATTCTAACATTGAACTAAGATCTTTGAAATTAAGGTTAATTATTGTTTACTTGTGTGTTGTCATCTAAAACCGATCACGGAAAATCAAAAGAAAGCTGTTATACTCACTTTCCCCATATTAACATGCTGGTTATTTTACTACAAATTAGTGCAACTTCAAACACTTGAAATTTTTCATAGTTTAGATTTATTTTTCTTATAAAATTTCTGATTTCCAAGATTTTTCTTTAGGCAGTACAACCTCATTTTAGAAATACGATTTAGCCAGTAAAATATCTTGCTTAAACAGCAATGTATTTCCTCATTCCAATATAATTTGATTATATAAATATATAGGAGGCATTCTGTATTCCACTCAATAAAATTAGAGTTTAATTTTAAATTTCAACTATGCTTTAAATTTGAAATTACTTGGTACAAACATAAGAATCAACAATTTGAAACCAGTCGCATTTCTTTCGTTTATGAAGACAAACAAATAAGTATGATAAGACAGCAAATATATTAGTAAAATATAAGACCATTAAAATATTAGATGTCAGCTATTTTATTGCTGTTGAACTCTATCAGACAACTTTAGACATTGAAAAGTTTCAAAACAATTTGGCTACCTTCAATGCAATTTAAAGAGGGAGAGCAATTGAATTTTCGTTTACTGTTAGGCTAAAAAACAATTTTCTTTTTTTTAAAATAATTTCCATTAACACAGTTGTAATTATTCACTTAAATTATTTAACTTAATGTGCAATATTTTAATTGATATATTGTTGAAATAGTGTAATTTAAAATTGTTTTCACAATTCAATGTTACAATAAAATGATACAATTTCTTCTGAAATGTATAAATGAATTTGTAAAATGTATGTTACGGTTTCCTTTTTTCCTCAGATGTTAATAGGAGCTATCCCTGAATAAAAAAAATCCTTTAGCAAGTAAACAATAAAATTTTATATACTATTTAATCAACCACCGATATATTCATTGGATGAATTGTTTATAACGAAGAAATTATTTATAAAAAACACATGTTGGCCTATTTCACAAATAATTTCAATGAAACATGCAATATGTGACATTTTACTTTTTGCAATAACGGATCAAATTGCGATTATTAGGGACAAAACATTAAACAAAAGAAAGCTCGTTTTCATTTATAATCGACACTCATTTATGATATATTATCACCCGATTTGAAAAATGTCAACATTTTTCATAATTTTTAATTTGAAGGGGTCACTGTTAGGGGGATATTCTCTTTTTTGTTTGCATAAGAATATATCCCAATGAAAGGCTTGTCAATCTTCACTGAAAATTCAATTGACCAGATATAATTTCTACTTGTATGATGCCAATTTAAGGCTTGGATATATAAAAAATGAGTTCCAAGTCATAAGGATTTACTTTACTTAGGAAGCACTGGTTATTGCTTCTGAAAATTATTAACTTGAATAGCAATTTCCATCTTTGCCCATTTTTATATTACTAATTTTAATCTTAAATGTTTGAATCCTATAAATATATTTGGTTTGACACATAAATGTGAAAAATTAATCTGTAACCACTGTAAAATTAATTCAAATATATTACAATAAATATAACAAATAAGTTTTGTAAATGATAAAACCCCCATGAAACTTGAGATATCACCGCAGCTACTGAATATTCAAGAAAAGACATAATATTAGTCTTCAAGATTCACTCGCTTTATTTGTTAACAATGCTGGTTTCTTGATTTTGTTACAAAAAAAGGCCGGATTTTCAAACGATTTAAAAATCAAAATCATTGATGAATCGCTTTCCAATTTATGAGAGTACAAAATTATGATTACAAAAAGATTTAACTTATCAATAAATGTAACAACTAACTATGTAATCTATACAATACCTGGAAATATTTAAATAACAGAAAGTTATAAAAATTATTTACCAAATGCGTATTCAGTTTTTAGATTACCACTTAATCTTCCAAGCAAAGACACCAAAGCATGCTACATCTCCTAAAACAGCTCACGGGAAGTCCTTTTGTTACAGTGCAAGTTAATAGAATGGGACGAATGCACAATATCGTGCAAGCATGCATTAGAAGAGTTAAGGTATACGACTAGACTCGAAGGAAAATTAAAAAAAAAATTGGATTTTTAAAAAATTACTTAAAACTATGGTTTTTAGATGTATAATTAATTATAATACAAAATACTACAAACACAAATGAAATATTTGAAAATATAATATATTTTGAGAAATAGGGAAGTTAGTAGTAGATTTTAATGAAATTTAACTGAAACGGTCAACATTCTACGCAACAGTGTTCTTCAGAAACCCTATTTTTCTTTGTAAACAAGTTATTAAATATAATAATAAATTAAATGAACCAAAATCTAATAAATATTTTGAGATGAAAAAGAGTTATTGGTAAAAAATATACGTATATATGCTTTTTTCCATAAATCCACAGCTTAAATTTTCTAAAAATGTGCATAAATGAAAACGTTTTCCACCAACAATAAAATTTTGTCTTTATTTCATCGTCCGTATTATTTAAAGCACACGCTGACATTTTTATGTAAATACCTCTATTAGATTTTGAGATTTCATGCTAACGGTGTAAAATGTTCATGAGAATTATTTTTAGAAAATTGAAGTTAAAGACAAATTTCAGCTGAAAAATATGTTTTGCTTAAAATTACTCTAGATGATATGCCAGGCCTTCCTTTTCTAGGAAAAGGAAGGTCTGGTAATAATAAGCAGTGTTTTTAACGTCGATAACCAGTGCTTTTAACGTACCGGATACCTTAACCCGTAGAACATCCGAGGTAACAAGGCGGTGATGGGCGGAGTTGTAATTTTGATCGCAGGCGATTTAAATGCTGATCATTCAGTTCTTATGCATATACATCAAAATGTCCAAGTGAAATCACGGGAATAGCTAGTTTAAAATTTTTTTTAAACTATAAAAAATTAGTTTTTATTCTCTGAATCAAATTTACCCCGGATACTTTTTGCCTTGTGATGACTCTTTCTTCGTTTTAATAGGGGTGAAAAGTATTATTTCAATATTAGGAAAGAATGATTTAAAAATGAGTATCAGCTTGAAACTAGTTATTAAATTAAAAAAAAACAATAATTTCATTTAATAATATAAAAAAATATTTCAGTGTTCACTTAGTAGTTTTTTGCGCATGTTTTAGTAAACTTTTTGTTAATTGAATTTCAAACAATGAAATTTAAAAAAAATCGAGTCTTTCCACTTCATTCAGAAAAGGAAACAGAATTACATTTGTATCAAAATGGCAAAATTCAGACTACTTTATAACATTTTATTTATCGCATTCTAAATGGCGTATATTTATATTTTAGCTGGTACATAATATTTTTCTAATATAAAATAATTTTTTAATATCAGATACTAAATCCAAATTACTCTTGAAATATAGGGAACAAATGTTCAGTATTTCTGAAATAAATTGACTCAAATTTCTTAATTTAACACTAATATTAAAGCAAAATTTTACTAATCAAACTCAAACGTAAGATCCGGAAATCAATTAGCTACATGGTTTAATACATTGAACTTTCTTTCAGGTCTTAAAATTTTAATTTTAATTTTCAAAATCACATCAGATTGAGTAATCGCCTTTCTGGTGTTGTACATTAAGTCTGAGAGAAAATCAGCTTTCGGTAACATTTTCTGAAATCACAATTATTAAACATATATCAAATTAAGGCGATCAATACTATAAAATAGCTTCTAATTTCAGTTAAAATGTTATTCAAAAACCTTTTAACAATTTAGTTGTTAATTAATAATTGAAGCTATTACTGATTTCAATATATAATTATGTATTTTCTTAATGAAGGCTTAATACTTATGTGATATATTTATTTATTTCATGGCATGACAGTTTTTATATTAAAGGTATACACATTTTTAATCAAAAGGCTTTTGTACTCCATTTATGCCCAAGGTATCAAAATCGTTGTCTTAAAAACAATGTCAAAAACTTTTAAAAGTAATTTTAAACACTGGAATTATAAAAGAAACTCCATATATTATTTTTATTTTATTATATGTAATTAATTTCATAATTTACAACATCTTTATTTTAGTATTGAATTAATATTTCAAAGTCAAGTCTCAATGATTAAATTTTATTCTTTATTTTATACAAAGAGCAAAAACAATGAATATAATTCCGAAGATTAAAAGCTGAATCATTTACATTTCTCGTCTACTAGGATTAACAAAAAGCATGTGATAAATAAAATGTTTCACAAAACGTCGTTCAATTAATACTCTATCTAATTTAATGCAATATTTTCTTCCATTCTTTAAATTTTAATAAAATACATTTTCTCATACAATACAAATTGTTTTGAGGTACATTTTTAACCTAAAAGAAATTCAATTAACTGTATTTGTTTATGTTTAATTTACAGGCAAAAATTACATTCATGAATTATTTTGAAGAATTTGAAATTTAAAAAGACTGTTTCCGGAACTCTAATCTAATTTAGAAATCTACTGGAAAGGAGAAAATATTACAATTTAGATTTAAAACATAATCAAATTAGAATGTTTTAGTTTTACCTCTTATTTTAATGAAAAAATTGATAAATAAGGTAATATTTAGACTCTCTAAAAAATGTAAAGGCAAAAAACCCAAATTAGTGCATAATCAAGTGATTGAAGTAAATAAATCTGTAACAATTTGGTAGTATTTATCTTAATTCCGTGTTTTAGAAAACGTATAAAAAGTAATTGTTAACGGAGAATTAATTTTTATAATGGTAATGGAGAATGATAAAGGAATTTTAATCTTTCCATGAATAAATTACCATAATATTATGATGGACATATTTGGTTATTCATCGTTTTACGAATCTGATTACATATTCATATGTGAGTAACGTTATTTAAGTCCTCCCAATAGCATGATTGAGGAAACAAAACATACCGCATCAGAGTATTGACTCTTTTTATCATCTCTAAGCTACCATTGAAAAAAGCGCAACTGATTAACGCTTTTACTTTTAACTCCACCATGAAAGCTGTATACCAGGGATAAGCCCACTTTTTCGGCCATGGACCAAAAATCGAAAAAAAAAGTTTTGGCCAAAAAAAGTGGGCCAAAAAGTTTTGTTTTCTAAAATTTTAAAAACAATATACAAGTATTATAATTTTAATAAGTTGAATGAAATTTCAATTCCATTTTTAAAAGATCCTTATTTTGAGGTGGCTCTGTCAGTCTATTTCTGAAATAATTATTTCTAAGATTCACAGCTGAAAACACTTGTTCACATACATTAGACGAAGAAAACATATCACTGATTTTCTAGGTTTATATTATCTTAGGGAAACCTACTTTTGATAGTGATTTTTAAAACTCCATCTTTGGTATATTTAGAAACAATTGCTAAAGACGATTGTTAGATTGTAACTCAGTCAACTCAAGCTGAAATTCTGATTTCACTGCTTCACAATTTACGCTGATAGTTATGCTACTAGTCAGCACAACTGCACCAATCCAAGAGAAAGATCATGTCTCTTTCTAGCTCCCTTTAAATAACCCATGCTGGCCAGTTCAGTGGTAACTTCAAAGTTATCAACAAAACCTCTTATAAATAATTCATATTGAGCAGCATCATTTATGTCAGTGCTTTTACCCATAGCTATGTAATAACAGACAAATATTTCACTTTAATTGTGATGTCGAATTTTTATTTTTGGCTTCGATTCTAGAAGTCACCATTTTTAGAGTAAGCTCACAGTATCAAAATTATTTCTCTTGTATAAACATAAAACATCACGAACTTAGGGTACCATTGTTTAACAAACTCCCTATCACGGAGAACTTCATTTTTATAGCAATATTGAACGCTGCAACATAAGTTATATATCTTATATTTCTACAACATCTGTCTTATATACTACAATATCTTATATATTAATATATACAGTATATATTTCCTATAATTTTTTTTGGACCGGTAAATAAAAATTCTATCAGCGGGCCATATATAACCTTCCAGCGTGCCAGAGTTGGCCCACCGGCCTTAGATTGCCCAGCCTTGTTCTATACTATTCGGTCATTTTGAGGCCGGCTTTTGTTTCATACAAAAGATTCAGGATATAAAGCAATTGATTATATCACCTTACAACCTGAATTCCGTATTTGAAAAAGGAACTATTCTAACTACTGCTCATTATTCTAACTACTATTTCAAAACCAACTGGTGTCCTGGCCCAGGCGAGCGATTCACACTTTCCGATTTCAAGTCCTGGTTCAGGCATGGTTGCTCTTTACCTTGTGTTTTATCTGTCAGGCACGTGAAAGAGTCCCCCCCCCCTTCTACTCGTTTTGAAAAGGATCAATAAAACGAATATGAGAGTGTCATCTTCATATGAGCTAAAAGTTCGACTTCTGCCATCGGATACTCAGGGAATGCAAAAACTCGGCTTAAATTCATTGTCTTCGTCAGTGTCTATGTCATGTGAATAAGTAAAAACAAAAGCTTCCAATGACGAGTTAACAGTGAGAAGGATAACATTAAATATTTGGTAGTCTGTCTATTAGGCTAGACTGCTCTTAACGGAATTTAAATTTAATGACGGACTCTAAATTTAACAGAAGCATTTCATAGAAATAATTTTTCAGATACAAAATGTCATAAACGCACGTGACAGCAAAATAGACAACAAAGAAAATTAGATATACAGACTCCATATTATAAAACACGATTAAATGTTATTTACAAAATGGAAATTTATGAAAAAGGAGAATAAAAGTGGAACGATAAGGGTGAATGATTTAATATATTAGAAGAATTGAGTAGTTTAGTTAAAATTTCAATGTTCAAGGTGTTCAGCATTACGTAAACTTTTTTTATTGACGAGACTTAACTTCTTTTTATTAGTTATTAATTCGCTATCAAATGAAAAGAAAAATAAAAGATTAGAAATTTGTTAAACAAGCTTATATCGACAAAAATTAGTTGGAAAATCAGACGGTAATAAAAATTGAACTAAATTAATATTAAGGTTCAAAAGAACAAAAATAAAAAAAGTCTATACTAATGAAATTAATTAAAGAAATAAATAAGTAAAAAAAGGGGGCAAGCATTGAAATGTACACTTGTAAAGGAAAACTTCATTGAAAACTGCAATAAAAAATATACTTTGCTGTAACAAAACCACATGTGAAAGAGCCATGAATAAATATGTAAAGCATGGTTAATTCATACTTGCGAGTAGTGTTTTCAGAAATTTCATTTTTCTTGATATTTATGCTATCTGAAAAGAGAGAAGTCTAAATTTGTAGAATACAGTATTGTGTAAGCGAAGAAAAGAGATTCTTAATATTGTAGTGTATAAAGTTGACATGGCAGTTAAACACAAGAAAATGATTAATAATAAGTGAACACTATATTTTAAAGATTTTTTTTTTGTGAAAAAGTTCTAGCATTTCAAAAAGCCAGACTCAAAATACACTAGACAAAACTAATAGATGTACTGTACTCTAGAAAATCTTCTATAACAACTGTTGTATACGGAATCCTTCGAAGTTTTGAAGATATTTTTAAAAAAGCTGTGGAAGTGGTGCATTGCTTTAATAAATTTTGTATTTATGTAAATTTTTAAATATTTTATTTTACGAATTATTTGAATCATTTCCTATTCTCTGGGAATTGGGTCACCCTAAAAATTTTCCTGAATGGGAATTTGTTGTTGAGTTTTCCAGCAAGGATAAAAAATGCATTTATTGACTGTTTAATTCCACATTCTAGTTAAAATTGCTAGACCTATTTCTTACATCCTACAAGGCAAGGTCAAAATCATAGGCTAAAGTCAAAATTATGGATCAAACTGCACAATTTTCTTGAAGAATTTCGTTTGCCACCAAAGTCCTGAGCTGTAGCCGTTTGTAAGAGCCTTGAGTTCGATCTTAGATTATGTCCATTTACTATTCTTTAGCCAATGGAATTTTATATAGTTCATATTGGCTATGCATTAACTCTTGATATAATAAGATTATATTCCGATAGAATATGTAATTAGACGTACCTCGGAAATGCCCCGAAATATATTCAGATATTGGAAGAAATTTTTTGTTTCTATTTGGTAGCTATTATCCGCGACTTTTTTCGCTTGGAAATTCCGATGTATATGTAAGAAAAAACATCAAATAATGGCACATAAAAATTATACCTAACATAAAATGTATAAGCATATACGAAAAATATATAACATAAATACAATTTAATAACAAACACTACAACTAACGTAAAAAGAATTTATTTACATTGTATACTGAGAATAAAACAAAACATCAAATCAAGTCCGGTCAAATCCATTTTATTTATTTGACCAAGATTGAGATAGCTGCAACAGTATTATACAAATAATTTTTGAACATTTAATTTAAATGAATACAGTTATTAACAATCATGCGAGAACTTTCATCACTATTTGGCGTATCGTACATGCCTGACTTTACTATGCTAGTAAGGGTAACGCAATGCCGATAACAATTTTTTTTTTATTTCCTTTATTATGTTTCCTTTTCATTTAAAAGTACTTCAGAATGAATCCGAAAGATCGAGCAATTAATAACATTTGATTTTAAATACATTAGTTAGCAGAAGTTAGTTTTTAATTAATAAAAAAGTAGCTATTCAATTAAACTGAATAAAAAGTAGTCTATGTTCTATTCCTCACTATAATCTATTTTTGTGCTAAATTTCATTCAATTCATCTCAGTCGTTCTGGCATGATTGCGTAGCATCCATCCATCCATCTAAACATCCAAACTTTAACATTTATAATATTAGTATAGATACAATGTATTTACTAAATGTTCTGTTGAAAAATGTTATGATCATAAAAAATATCTAATTTCGGTTTATATGCATAGTTTGATGTGAAAGAACACTATTAATTCCAAGAATATTATATTAACTTAAATTAAACTATGCTTTAAATAAATCGAACTGTACTAAAACCGATATATACGTAAATATTTCATTTCATACTATAATACAGTTCTGAAATGTGTTTTATTTGCATTTTAACATAATCTGCAACTCACGGCCCACTCCCAGAAGTAACCATTTTTTTTAATATTAAAATCCTTATAATGATATTATTTTGATTTGCGTAATTGTTCTTCAGTTTTTTTGAAAAACATATAATTACTTGCAAAAATTAATGCGCCCTAAGACAACGATAGTTAAGTAAAACAAAACTTCAGAATAAACTTCAAAAATGAAACTCCGCTTTAGTCTAGCTGAAGTCAGCGAATTTCTGTCCATATCAAAATTGAGTTAGGAAACCGATAATGATTCATAAAACAGCTGTTTTCTACGGTAACATCAATTTAACTTTAGCAGTATAATTCACGGAGATTTAAGAAAAACTTTTGCAATTAAAAATGCTTTTAAATGTTTGACAAAATTGCATTGTTTGTCGAAAAAAAACGTCATTTTTTTACTAAATTATATCATGTAATTTTGAGATTTAAATCTGTTTTTATAAGTATACAGAACTTAAATGATCAATCATTATTGTATAAATATCTAATATTTTTTGCATTTTAAAAATGTCAGTTGATGATTTTAAATTCGTAATCAGCCCCTAGTCATTACATTATATTTAACAATTTACAAAATAATACAAATACAACAAACCAGACTGTTTAACAAACATTTATGAAAATTTTCTATGCACTTTGGAATTGTTGAAATTTGCTCCTGCAAGCGATATTTTTCTTTAATTTTTGATTTTTTAAATATTTGCATCATTTGAAAAATAATACTCTTTAGTTATGAATTAAAAGTATTGATAACTTAATTAATTTTTAACTATCATGCAGTTAATTAATATTTTTAAAGAAATCAGTAAAAACTTGTAAGAAGTAAGTAAAACTTGTAAAAACTAAGTAAGAGATGTCTACTAACCATCTGTCGTGTTTCTGTACCAAATAACTGAAAAATTTTCATATGACATTCACAATCAGAAACATCTGGCTTTTATTTATATATTTAGATGAGATATTGATTTATGAAATTAAAAACAGTGCTTTATGATGTCATTTGCATCATGCATTCAATAACATCCTCTATTATATTTAGACAGCATTGAGAAGATAAAGTTAGTAAAATATTTATATGTCATTATTTATTCTCCACAATAAATAGATGTTTTAAGAATGAAAGCAATTTTTAGAATAATAAGAATAAAAAGGTAATGCCACTCAAGATAAAACTATACAGAATTGTTTGCTTTTCGCTCCACCCTGGCCAACCTCCAGATGTATGACCAGTAGAATTGGATGGGTGATCTCCATTCCTTTGATACGAAAGATGCTGTTACGAATTCTTGCCTTCAGACAATCGATTAATTTCACCAAGAAAGTTTCTTCCACATTTGTGGTGGTCGTAGATATTTTTTAATAGGACCAAACCTCCTACCCGTACACATGGTGATTGCTTTGCATTTCTCAATTGATGATAAGCGACTAAGGGATTTTCAAAGGCATCATTTGGTTAGACCGATTAGTTTTTCCCTCAATCCTCTCCCTCAAGCTGTTAGTGGCACAATAAGCGTCCACTTTATACCGTTGTGAGTATAGAACTGCTGCACTTTCGCTAAAGTCAATATTTTCCAAAAGAAAACGAACTCCTTGTTCGAGGCATGGAAGGTAGTAACGTTGTCACTGTATATAGAATGTGGTAGTTCTCTTTTACTGACAAATGTATTTAAGGCCAAAATAAGTCTACAGGAATATCAGTAACAATTTTGATATGCAAAGCTCTAGTAGTAGAACATGTGAATATCATTATGTAGGCTGTATCTGAAAGTTTAAAGGTTCAAATAAAAAAATTAAAAACTTAACTAAAGGTTTCTAGTTTATTCCCGAGTTTTGACACCAAATATTGCGAGTTTGACGTTGGTAATATATATATATATGTGTGTGTGTGAAAGTTGTTTTTAGAATAATAGCAATTAAATGTTGATGCCACTCAAGTTAAAAGTTGTTATACAGAATTGTTTTTTTGCTTGCTTGCCGCAAAAAAATCATCTTTAGAATGCAATGCCTATCCTTTTTTTATTAATACACGAATATTTTTTCCCTCAAATATGAAGAAGCCCTTATATTTACCAATAATAAAGATGTACGTGTGTTTGGGTATGTTGACATACATTTCAAACTTTTTGACCAAGAGTAACGACATTTGATACACATGCATTTTAAATTTCAGGAATATGCTCCTAGAAGCGATTTATTTTTTGTATTTTGATTAGAATTTCAATTAAATAAAAATTAAGCAAAATACTGGTTTAACAATAAATTTTGAAAATATTACTGCACAAAATATCTACAATCCCATTAAAGAAAACATTTTACTGCTGGTGTTTTAGGGTCAGTAAAAACAAAGGTTACGTCACAGAACAACGAATTAACACATAATTTGAACTAAATTAAAACGATCTTTTTTTTTTCTTTAAATTGTTATATTTTTGCTATGTGCACTGGATAGGGTTAGTTACTATGACTTCCACTATTTTGCTGGGATAAAGGCCCACTTTTATTGGAATTTTCCCTGGCCATTTTGCATAAAAGTGGCTGGATTCCATTGATACACCTTTGAATTCCCTTCTCATGTGGGCTTTTTGACTTCAAATAACTTCATAATAAGAAATCCAGTAGTGTTGAATCACACTATTTAATGGACTAATTCTTAGATATTTACACTATGGCAGCTAGGTCTCCATTCTTTTTTAAATATTTTTAAACAATGCAAAACGTGGTTCTGTCATGTAACGTTAGATTTTCACTAAATGGAAAATCTTATTTAAATTTTGGAACAGCCTTAGTAAATTTAATTGGATTATTTTTCAACATTTTTTTTATAAATTTTAAAAAACACTAAATTTATATAAAGTATAAATTTTATAAATGTAAATAGCACTGATTTAACTAAATAGTAAATTCTAAATGATAAAACACATAGTTAGTCTGAAATTCAAATTATTTTATTCCTTTCATCAAAGATTTAATTGTGTAAATGAACTTTAATTACTATTTTTTTTAGGTGAACATAATTTGTTCCATCTCTTTTCAATGAATTTAATGGTATTTCGTAATTTTTCAAAATGCCTTTCCACAGTATTACCTTATGTTTTTGGTTATTATCATTTTCTGATTTAAAAATTAAAAATCTCATCATATTTACAATATATCAACAAATCTTTGAAAAGAAATCTAATTTATTATAAATTTTATATAAAAATTTTAATGATATTTGAAGGAATGCAATACACCTTCACAAAGGATTTCACGATATTTATGGATTGAATTATGCTCATAATAAATTCATAATGTTAGATTGATTTTTTGATTGGCCGGCTTCCCGGCACAGGAGTAGTGCGTCTTTCATGTAATCAGGGTATTCTGGGGCCACGCCCCGTATCGGGCAGGGCCGTTCTTCTTCCGTGCTCCATCTGTCAGGTGTGTGAATGTGTCCTTCTGTAAAAAGGGCATGTGCAAGCGAATGTGATGTATGAAATAGATAAGTTGTACTTTTGGTCCTAGTTGGCGCTACTGAAAAAAAAAAAGCTCACACGGTTTAAATTTTTAACAGATAATGGTAATCGAGCTAGTAAAGTGCCATAAGCCATAAAAAACAACAAAATAACATCTGGTGACAGATATAACTATTATGGCTTAAAAGTGTTTAATAATAAATTTTACGATTAGGTTTCTATTTCAATAACTTATTCACCCACACTTTAACAAACATTACCAAATATATGAATTTAAGTTTTCATGACAACGAAAACATAGCATAAAAAAGTATAAATAAAAAAAAACAATATATATTTTTTATATACAGTGTTTACACATATAGGCCTAATACTATATGTGTAAACATAAAATAAATGTCGAAAAACAGTTGGAGTTTAAAAAATAAAATTAAGCATAAAATCAAAATAAAATTGTCATTTTCTTGAAGATATATTCAGGGTCTATTTCATTACCTCTTAAAAAAATTCCATATGTTGGTTTGAAGTCAAAATAAAAGAAAATATCAACGTTTTCTGCATAATAAAAAGATACAAAACTTTTATCTTAGCCAGTTCTTCTTAACTTTTATCTGTTATATTTCCTCATTCCATGGAATTATCAATTGAAGATAATTTAAAAAAAAATTATACATTATGAAATTTCGTATTCCCAGGATGTCTCCGTAAAACATTGATTACTTTTTGTCCGGTATTAAACAAATCTTAAAGCAATAAAAATGCTCAGTTGAAGAAGCTTTATAGTATTCTCCACACGCCCCTGGTCATAAAATGTACAATTATTACAGATTATAAAGGTTTTATGGTGAACTTTCGCAAAAAAGTGAAAGTAAAAAGATTTAAGAAAATGAAGCAAGATTCTGGTCAAGAGATGTCCAAAGTATAGGTACGTAACGATCAGCTCAAGAAACTAAACTGTCTAACTCATTAATTTAATTAAAATATCTCTTCAGAAACTGCTGTTCTAAACTAATTTTAGTATTTTATAAATAACAAACAATGGTAATGCCAATTAGAAAGAAAAGTACGAGTTATATAGTTTGAATTTCACTGTAGCCATTTCAAAATACTTACTGAATATAGTTTATTGAAAAAAAATATTTATTTACCAGGATGAGTGCATTTGCATCACCTGAATATTTTAGATCTGGAATAAACATTCATGGAATGAAAAAACTAAAATTTAACCAATTTTCCCTGATAATGGATTATGAAAGAACTTCACACTACTTACTGTCCCTTTACAATTATGATAAATCTGCAGTTTTTAAATTCGTCTGTGTGCCAAACCGTAAATATTGTAATATCTGTATTTTGACTTTTTCATAATTTATAGAACGCAATAATACAAAAAATGATATAAAGATACATTAGAGATAATTTTATGTCTAGTGCCTCAATTCCAGTAACAGGAACAGCAATTTTTGATCAATTTTTTTGGGGGGAACGGGATCTTAATACGTTTCTAAATGATAGTATCTAACGCATAATTCTTTATTCTGAATACATAAGTTTAAGCCAATTATATTAATGTCTTATTTTATGGCAACATTACAGCTATTTAGGGAGGTACTTGGTTACTTTGAACCGCGGTCAGATGACGGAAACGATACCTGAAATGGCACCCTCCCTCGAAATTTCAACATGTCAGCTGGAGGGGATGTGAAACCGACGTATTTAATGTGCGCTAGACCTTATTATACGACGGCTCTTCAGTGGAATCTGGTTTCGAACCTGAACCTTTAGGTTCCGAAATCGAGATCCTATCATAATGCCACCACGTCCCAGTGCGAACGCTATGATATAAAAGCTTGATCCCAATTATACTACGATTAAATAAGATCATGAATATTTCAATTCTCTATTTTGTGTAACAGGAAATCCCAAATACTAGGAATATTAATCACGTTACTTATATATTACAATAACAAGAAATATATAGTTTCATATGTTACATTCCAAACAATCTATGTAGATGATGAATAATGATACAATGAAATTTTTATTTATTTGTTCTATACATTGTTGAAATTAAAAAACAATAACAAATAATAGTAAATTATACTGAAAATGTAAGGAAATTTTATTCATTCTCCTCTAGAATGCTCCTCTAAAAGGAGGAGCATGCTCGGTAACTAGGCAAGCTTCATAGGTGAGTATTCTAATCACAGACCACTTACTCTCCCTGATTTTGCATAAAAAAGCACCGTTTTGTCATTAATTTTAATTTCTAGAGAGTCAGAAGATGTTCATATTATCTCTTTACTCTCTATTTTTACAAACTTTTATTCATTTTAAAATTTCATTATAGGGTTAATACAAGCTTCAGTATTTGAAGAAATGAGATTCTTCTTTCTCTTAATAGTTTAAAGGAAAAAACTTTTTTAAAAATTTCCAGTTTTGATCAGCATTTGTGATGAAATATATAATATATTGTACATTCTGTAATGTAGTTTTTGCATTGAAGAAACATTTTATGTTCCTTAGAAACATTTTGGTGTTTTTTTTCAAAATTTCAACATTGCTTTAATTTAGAACTAAAAAAATTTAAAACCAAATCTTTAACCAATAGTCTTTATTACTTATATTAAAACTATTTAAATAATTTATTCTATAGATAAAAATAAAAGCATTAAATAAGTTAACTCTCTTTTATTTTGGAATTCCTGAAAAGAGACTAATTAAATTCATCCTAATTCTCTTTTTTGCAAATACCCTGGGATATTTTTTTCCATTTTTTCTTTAAGAACAGATTTTTTAGGGATTAAAAAGTCTTATTGTGTAACGGTTGCCCTAGTTTCGGATCTTTACTTCACATAATATCATTTTCTTTAATTAGAAACATGGTCCAGCTTTCAGAATGTGAAGAGTTCAATAACTAAAACAGTTTCCGAATAAAAATACTTTAATTATTGCTATCATTATTATACATTTAAAAAAACTGTTTTTAATTTTATTTCCATCTTATTATACATTCTTTGAATTACTTTTAATATATTGAAAATGTTAACTTCTTCAAGTGCTTTTATAAAAACTGAAATACATAATATGAAGATTTTAGTGGTTTCTTAAAATAAAATCCTGGAGTGTTTTCATGATTTTGAAAGTATTAGCTTAATCTTGTAAAATCAAACTAAGCCTTTAATTTACAAATGTTTTTTTTTTCTTTATTAATACAATTTTGTTTGATAGAATGATAATACCTTCATTAAGAAACAGATATGAATTTACAAATAAATGTCAACAAAATAAAAATTCTTATAAAGGTTAAATTAAAAAGTATGTGCCTTTTAATGATAAAAATTTAAATTATTTAAAATTCTTTCTATTTTATTCTTCTTAAAAATTTATTAACCATTACAATTTCTTTACCGTCCTGTTCTTTAATAATGAATTCGCCGGACCTGTCTAAAACTGATCTTTGATTAAATACTATTTATATTTTTACACTTCATGTGTATTCTGTAGAAAGTTTTGACTACTTACACATTATATTCTTATCTTCATTTTTAAAATATGCGAAATTTAATTTTCATCATTTATTTCCCTGTTAGATTATGCTTAAAATTCCAATCAAGCAAATTTTGAAAGAACAGTTTCAAATTCTCAAGAAATAACCTCAACAACCACATAACACGAAATGTTCAAAATATAATACTAAGAACAAATAAAAAAAGTATATTACTAATAATTTTCATTTATAATTTGCTATTATTAAATACCAAATGTATAATGAGTTTCTGCTAAATAATCATTTAAAATAACATATTGAAAAAATTGGTATAAAAGAATTTAATAAAGCATTTTATAGCTCTTTTACTCAATTAATTTTATATTATGTTTACATCTTAATGTAGATTTTAAATTATTTCTCTTAATGAGATAGGTTGATACCTTGGAAAATCACATTCGTTACAGCGATACTTTAGCCGTTCCGAACATATAATATTAATTGTTTCATTAAAATGCATTTCATGAAATCCTTATTACCAATGTATTTTCGATTGAATTTAAAAATTTAAAAGTAATGTATTCAGCATACTGATGAGGTTTAAAACACATTATAAATTTATGGTATACGACTTATTTGATAGTAAATTCGTAGTTAGCGTTTATTAAAATTTGAATTTGTTTATTGGAGAAAACCGTCAATGCGTTTGAATCTTAAATCGGGAAATACAATATTCATTAAGTTTAGTCCTTGAGATCTGACTAATCCTGTCTTATTAAAATAACTAATATGCGTATACTTGTTAAAAATTCATATTTTCATTAATAAAATATTTAACTTAATTCAGCTGATCTTTTTTAATTATGATGTTATTTTTAAAAAAATTATGATGCCGAAATTTCAATTTAGCTTAGTTTATTATTCAAAAAAGGAAACATCAGCCCCTTATTCTGATAAATAGGAATATAACAATGAAATTTATTTATTATTGAGTACAATTAAAATTAATGATGTTATATTGTTAATGCATATTAAATTTATTTCATTTCAGTTCTTCAGTGATATCTTATTTTTGTTTTTTGATTTTATGGATTATTAGATGAAAATTTAAATGGAAACACTGCTGAACTGTAAAAAACAGTATTAATTATCTGAATATTAATTTTCTAGTTTAATTCAACAGTTGAAATACAGTTTTGTTAAACAGATTTTAAAATGTAATTTTTTACATGCTATTGCATTACTTCATGCTTTTCATACTCCCATTTCAATATTATTTTCATCATATTTGAAGAAAATGAAATAATTTTCCTTCATAGAGAAAAAAATATATTACACCATTTTTCTGTTTCTTTCTTCAATTGCATTCCCGGGTTTCAGCAGCATATATTGCAAACACAACGTTAGTAAGACCTATATATTTATTTCTTCAAATACGTTACAAGTACATAAGTAGTTTCATAGAATAACAACAATAAAAAGGTAATGCCTCTCCAGCTAAAAATCACTATACGGAAATGTTTACTTGCTTGCTTGCTGCAACATCTGGTTTAGTGTTTTGAATATAAATTTATTTACTTTTTAAATTATTGTCATGTTTATTCTAAATTGCAATTTACTTATATACATTATTTCTTAACAAGAATAGAAAATTGAAAGTTGAAAAAGACCCTGAAAATGGCAAAATAAGGCAAGAAGGTGTTCGTTGTTTTTTTTTTTTTTTTTTTTTTTTACTGATGCTAGTTTGAAAACATCGTTTTTATCTCAATTTTATAGTTATAAATGATTCGGAAATTCCTATTTATAGA